>JAQGBB010000741.1:0-16863 GCA_034691745.1 Prismatolaimus dolichurus
GTACTAACGCCTCCTCCACGTCCACCAAGAAAAAATACACATAGACAACTTTTCGATATGTTCTGGAATAGCCTGGAACATCTGGAACAGCTTGGAACACTATGGTGTTCCACCAAATCGTCTGGAACATGGTGTATTATAATCCTCTGGACGTTCGCTAACTTTCGCTTTTTCGAGGACGAAAGTTTTTCGAGGGAAGGACGAGGGGGGATTTTTACCCGAACAGTTAGCTATCCTTTTGCTTACGCCCTTCGGGCTCCAGGCAGGATGCAAAAATAGCATTTAGCCTCCACGTCTCCTCAACGTGCCCTCTCTCCAGAGCAGCTAATTCGGGATTTTAGCAGTTTTAGCACAGCACACAAAATCGCATTTCGTGGTGGTATGCACCCAAAACAGTCAAAGCATGTGACCGATTCCGTCTCGAGAGGGCGATGCCAGACACAGCACGCAGAACGAGGGGAATGCTTTTCGCAAGGCTCTGAAAGGCAACATTCCATACGCAACGGGGCCTGTCCACGTTCTTGTAACGTGCTCTTTGTCCTTCTCCGGATGCTGGCTGTTTGCGCAAGCGACAACGACTATCTAACATGTAAAGCGTTGAGGTTCACTTCTATCGGCTTCCGCTATCCCTATTCGGTCGTCGCAGTTTCAACGTCAAGCGAGAAGCAACGAACGGAACATGTTCCAGACGTATGCAGTTTGAAACGCAACAGGACCCGAGAGTGTTGAGTTGCACTCGAAATCGGCCACGTAGTTACGAGCTCATTGGTTTTGCCCTGGTATGACAATTGCCAGATGATTTACCCCCTCCCCCCAATAAATCCTGAAGATGTATGCTACAGTCACGTGCCGAGACAATTAGAACATTTTATATACGCAAACTAGAATATTTTAGCGCCGAAAAAGTCGCTCCGAAGCACATTTTTGTTGTTCTCGGGCTAAACCAGGTTTTTTCCAGCACGTTTCGCCGAAAAGCTGTGAAATGGCCTTTGGAGTCTTCTTCTTCAACTCGGACACGCAAATGTGCGCTGGTTCAGAGATACGACTAATTAGTGCACGGAGCGTATAGGCGTTGGTTGAAGAACTGGTTTTCTCGAGTTGCGCACCGATTTGCAAACAGTTTTTGCATCCTGCCTGAAGCGCGCAGCTCGTAAGCAAAATGAGGCTTACTGGTCGTTCTGGGATTCCCCCTCTTTCCTCCTTCTTTCCCCCTCAAAGAATTACATTAAGTAAATGGCAGAACATTGTAGAATATTCAGTGTTCGCTAAGCATTTACAAAACCCGTGCAGTTCATGTTGCGTAGCGTCTTCGCTACTTGTTTTCATTTTTACAAGACGGAGGCAAAACGTACTGCGACAACAAATCGTGACCTTCCTTTCTCTGCTGCTTCAATAACTTATGTGCTGGTGTTTTTTGTGAAACGGCAGGATGTCTTTTCGGCTTCGCCGATTATACTTGTTATGGCGACAAACTGAGAAGGTGGTCCACATCATTTCGAGCTATCGCTTGAGCGTGCATTTTCGTGTGCGTGCTTCAAGTTCGGAGTTACATCTGTTTTCGACGCGCCTTTTCTTCTTGGTTTTGACTTCGGCGCGAGTAGCATGAGTAGTCACATGTTTTCGAGCGCTTCAAAACACGTTTTTCGGAGCGTTGCACGCGAGTGAGCCAGTAGCTAGCTAGTGTTCGTGTTCTATGCGTGTCGCAAGTTAGTGGTGGTGGATAACGTTTCCTTTGCTGTTTATTGCAGAAGTTGCGTTTGCGTCTTTTACGATTTGCAATACTAGGTGTTCCTTACCCATTGTTTCATCTGGATGACGAATTACGGTCGTATTTTTTACTTAGCGGAGACGTTTCGTCCTGCCCTCTCAGCTTTTTGCCGATTCTGGAAGGCATATGAAATCCATGCGTTTTTTACAGGCACTTTGACGATGGATCCAAACTTTTTTACGTCGTGGAGAACCGACTTTTATTGCTTCATTGGCGGTGACGGATCAGCCATTGCCAGTAGCTGCTACGACGCTAGCGACGAGTTCGAGACATCTGCTTCGACTGGCTGTGACGAGTCTACTACCTCTGATTCATCGTCGACGAAGCGCACTCGATGGGACGTGCGGTCGCCCTCTTCGACCGACGTCGATAGCGTTCGCACCTCTTCGAGCCCAGGCTGGCAATCGACGCCAACGTATGCGATACCCGTCATTGTGGGGAATGGCAGCTATAGCAGGCAGCGGCGATTTCGTCCACCGTCTTCGCCTCGCTGGGCAGACATTGAGCAGCGGTCGTATTCGCCACGGGCGGCACTCTACTACCGCGGTGGCGATGGTCATGCACAGTGGTCGAGGCACACTGTCGAAGTGCCCTATCGATATTCATCACCATCGATACGCCAAAGCAACGTAATTGAAGTAACTCCCTGTGCGTATCACTCGTGGGCTGGCTCGGGCAACGATGACGTCGGGGTTGGCTTGAACGCGCCGGCACTGCCTCGCCCCGAAGTTGCGGCAGCTACCGTAAACCGACAACCCGAGTCTGCCGATAGCATTCGAGAGCGAGCGGCAGTCGCCTCTGTGGCGGCTATCGTGGTGAAATTGCGCGACGCACTTCGCCGCGATATATGGCGCAAAATCGTAGAGTCGATTTCGTTCCCACTGTTCGACGCGTGGTTTGCGGAGAAATCGAGCCAGGTTAGTACGACGGACAGATTTTTCAGTTCGATTATACAATGCAGTGCTGGTGTGTCCGAGGTGGTCGCCGAGATAGTGAGTAAATTCGTTGGGTAAACCTCGTTTTGCGGGCGGGTGCACGAATAATGTTTTTTTGGCGTGTCCATTTTTCATAAAGTGGTGTAGCTTAGCTTTAGTGTGCGAATCATCGATGGCTAAAATTTTGAAATTTGTGTCCACGTTTTGAGGAGGCGAAAGTGCAGCAGCAGTTTGTTCAAGCGAAGGTGAGAAGTGTCTCAGCGCCCGTTGCCGACGCAGTACCGTCACTGACGCGCGGGACTAATGAGAGAACAAGCGGTTTTCTCGATCGACTCTTTCGAGGCGGCCACAGCGGCGCTGCTCGAACGGCGCTTTCTCAGGGACAGTCGTTGCGCGGCGTGTCTTTTCGGGTGCGGACATATTATCGATGTATGCGGTGCGTAGAAGTGTGATCTGAGTGAGTTTACTGTTGTTTGCAAATTTTGCGTCCGGCCCGCAGTTCGTAAGCAAAGCATAGCTATATGGTTGTACAAAGATCTCTTCCTCCTCCCCTCTCGCAAAAATCGAAAGTTAGCGGACGTTCAGAGCAACCTAGTGAACTGTGTCCCAAGCTGTTCCAGAGTGTTCCAAGCTGTTCCATATTGTTCCAGCGCGTTCCAAAACATGTTCTAGAAAGGTATTCTACCATTTGTTATAAGCAATTGACGCGTTTTTACCAGTAAAATGCACTGCGTCAAAGAGCACGTTTTGGCGTTGAAACTAAAACCCGTGAGTTTAGCGTGTCTAGATGCTACGGGTCGCTCTCGCGTGTGCTTTTTCGCTAGTAGGCGGGATGCACTCCGGCGATCCGCTGGTCCGCTTGTGCATGTGTTTTGTGCCCTTGAACGGCCCTCAACGGCGATGGGCGAGCGTATTACATGTAGTTTGGCCTGAGATCTCTTTCTAGCGCGAAAATGCGAAGCCAATTAGCCGACAATGTGTGCACTCTCTGCGGTCCGACAACGAAGATGCGAATGAGCTGCGAAATGGAGTCTCTCTTGAAGTTGATCCTAAGACGATGGAAGCTATGCACGATGATGCTGTTGATAATAAAACCAAGCTTGGTAATCGACCGTATTTCGGTGTGGTTCTTTATGCAGTTCGCAGCAATTTTCGTGTGGGAAGTTCTCGTGTACCTTTACGCTGGGTGCCACTGTTTTTAGCCGGTCGCTCGCTCGAGACCGAGCCCCGAGATGACGAAGAATGCGTCCTCGCAGAGGCGTCCTCTTCTACAACAGAGGAGAATGAGAACGGTAATTCGGCATACGAAGAGAGCGATTCTCTTGATGAAGATGACGAGCAGGAATCGAGCGACGTAGACGAGCACGAGCCTAGCCCCTCGGAGCACGAGGCACCCACCGCTTTACCGGATGTGCCAACTGCCGCCACTGCTCTCGCTGAGCTCGCACTTCTACGAAAGCGACTTCTCTACGGACAATACCGTATTCTCACGCCACGAAAGCAGACGATCGCTGAAGAAGACGACTTGTACATGCGTGTCATTGCCGAAACGTACTCGCCTATTCGTTTCGACCATTCCTACTATCCGCTACCGCGAATAGAGGATGCAGTCGCCGCTGTAGTCGTAAAGCCGCTGAAGCAGCCGAGGGGTGCTCGCTCGACGAAAGCAGCGGCTGAAGCGGATTCGCGCAAGGTCGGTGACCTTTCCAAACCAGCTAACGGCGTCGCCTTCAAGCGAGGGGTGCCGGCCACCTCGCCGTTGGCACGAGTGCGAAATTTCGCGCCGCGCCGAGACGAAGAGACGATCTTGCGTGCGTTTCTTGACGATGGGTTAGACGCCGAAGACGGCGCGTTCTTGAAGCGCGCGTTCGAAGCCATGCTTTCGGTGCGTGGGGCTTTCGGTGTTTAGTCGTTGCTGAAACTGCGCTTGTGCAGGAATCGGCGCCTTCATCCCATCTGCGTCTGACACAGTGGAACGACGATGATCTAGCGCAAACGGCCGTAATGGATAGCGGCGGTGACGCGACGTGCGCTCGACATCGCTTGTATGTGAAGGAGAAGAAGCGCAAATGCTTGCAGCGACGTGTCGACGATCCTGCTATGTCGTGGCAGGTCGAGCTCAAGGTGAGCAGGGGAGTCGGGCATAGCCTCGCAGCAGCGGAGAAAGTTTGGTTTGCAAAAAAGTTTATATTTTGCATCTTTGACCCAAAAACCGTGGTGGGTGGGGAGGGGGCATTGCCCAAGTTTTTGAGTCAACTCCGTAGCTTTTCGTGAAGTCGCGCGTAATGCAGCTGTGAACGAGCGTTTATGTCACGGTAAGCTGAAGTGCTTCACATACGAATAGGATTCGGGATTGAGCAGAGCAAAGCAGCAAGCGGACGTCGGTCGGGAGGCGCGCTCTATGCAGCGACGCCTGCTCACCATGCAAGACATCGAGTCGGACGCGTTGAAGTTCAACCAGCTGAAGGCACGTGTTTATCTATAGGCTAATAGCGACGAACTGAAAAGGAATAGAATCGGTTCGATTCGATTCTACCTTTGGGAATTATGCGATTCGTTTCTATTCCAGTTTTCGACCCCATGCTTTGAAAGCCATTTTTGGCCAATTTTCCCAACTTTTCTTACACCGTGGCGACATTTTTGCCTCGGGGCTGTTTCGCAGTGTAACATCGCTGCTTTTGCAAATCAACGCTGAACGTCAGTCGATCTTTCAAGGCTTTTTCTGGTCGATTCAATCCGACTCTGAATCGATTCGATTGGATTTTTCGATTTTTGGTTTCGACTCAATACGATTCTGAAAATTTTTGGTTCTGAACATCTCTATAGGCTAGTCGTAATACCGCTGTACCCGCATTTTTTCTCCAGTTTCGCAAGAAGCTGATTCGTTTCGGCCGCTCGTGCATTGACAACTGGGGTGTCTTCGCGATGCAGGACATCGCCGCCGACGAGATGATCGTCGAGTACATCGGTGAGGAGGTCCGCATCAACGTCGCCGAACGACGCGAGCAGCGCTATCTGAAGCAGGGCATCGACAGCTCCTACTTGTTTCGGGTCGACAACGACACCGTCATCGACGCAACCAAGTCAGGCAATCTAGCGCGTCTCATCAATCACTCTTGCAGCGTATGAGCTCCGCATCGTTGGCTTTAGCAGGCTGCTCCGAATCGTGTATGGACTGTTCGCTTTTTCAGCCGAATTGCCACACCAAGATCGTCGGTGCCGGCGGTGCGAAGAAAATCGCGATCTACGCGAAGTTTGATATTAAGGCGAACGAGGAGCTCACGTACGATTATAAGTTTCCGGTTGAGGACGATAAGATTGCGTGCAACTGTGGGGCTGTTAATTGCCGCGGCACGCTCAACTAGGCGAGCTCGGGGTGGAGCCGTTCGCTTCTTCCCTCGAAAATGTTTCATGGGCGGCAGGGAGGAGGAGCCTCTGTGTTTCTGTGCATCATTTGCACAGCATATCCATGTGTCGTATTCGCTGTGTGTTGTCTGCGTTTCAACAATTCGTTGGACAATCTATTCCGTGCAGAAAAATTAGACTGAGGTATGCGCTGTGTGGGTAGTGTGCATTCTATCTCGATTATTACATGTGATGACGTCAGTCGCTGTACGTATGTCGATGATTTGGTACGTGTGAGGATCTAAATTTATTTTTTATCTTTTTGTTTTTCTCTGTCGATTTTTTTAGCTATATACTATAGGACGTAGTGGCATTTTAGTTATGCCCTGTACTGAAGGGGTGACAGACAGCTGAATCTTCTTGTTTGATGCGTCGCAAGTGACTGAATGAATGAATTTACATGTTTGAGCGACGTAAACACAAGCGACTAAGCGAACGCCGAGTCAACATTGAGATCAAACAAATGTAGCGTAAAACCTGTGGCTCTGGACACACAGGGCTCAGTACAGAGCCGCTAACGTGTAGCCACTAAGAATCTACTTGAATATACGCAGCGATGATCGAAATGCAGCTGGAGACGGTGCGCAAACACAGAGGCGTAGGGAATTTTTTGTTTCGGTAGGGGCTCACCCGTGGAAAATTGGCCCAAATTGGCACTTTTACCCTACTTCTCCCAGACAAATCGGAAGTTTCGGGGGGGGGGGCTTGAGCCGGGTGAGCTGGTATTGTCCTACGCCCCTGCAAACAGTCTCTTCAGGCAGTGAGTTCCAGGGTGCGACGACTCTACTATAGAAGTGCTTGCGAACATTCACACGGCACTTCGGGACCTCCAGCTTCTGCGAAGGTTGAGCCGATTCGGGTGCTTGAAGAAGTCGTCAAACTTGAGTTCGACTGTGCCGTGAATGATGGCGTAGACGAGTCGTTGTGTAGCCGGCGAAGTTCAAGCGTTTCCAGACCCGATGCTCTGAGCCGGTCAGCGTAGCTGAGATTATCTTTGGGAAAGACGCGTCGCGTAAAATAACACTGCACGCTCTCCAGAGGTGAAGTTCACTTTTCCACCTCTGTTTATGAACAATAGAAATATTCGACCTAATAACTTTTCCACCTTGCAAAAATAGAGGTGGTCACTTTCCCTCCTAGATCTTAGTGGATATTGACCATATATGAGGTAAAATTTGTAATACTTGGCATAAGCTGAAAAGTGACGAAATATACGCGTCCAAGAGCGTCCCCAGCTTTTCAGAGGGGGGTTGCAAGATATGTGGAAAGATTGCCAAAAGCACTAATTTTTCGCACTTTTTCTTCATGTTCTCTTGTTTTTCTTCATTTTTTTCCTTGAACAGGGGGTTGCCCAGGCAACCTGACAACCCTTCTGGAGACACCACTGGCGTCGTAACAATGAGGATATATATGTTAGTTGCTATGACGATTTTCATGGCTATAACCACTTTTACGTTGGGTGAAAAACGTGATCGGGTACCTCTCCAGACACCGAATGTCCTTCATGCACGGAGACCACGTTTGCGTGTAACACTCAAGGAGCGGCCGAATGAACACCTTGGTCACGCGGACCAGAATGTCGCGTCTCCGGGTGGCGAAGAAACGGAAGAACAGTGCGATGCGCTGACACGCCTGCTTGCATGCGAAAGCCATCTGTTCAGCAACCGTGAGATCCGACACGACTTGAACGCCATGGTCGCGCGCCGAAGCGCAGCTCTCGAGTAGCTGACATTTTTTAGCTTGATCGAGAAAACGTTGAACAGTGTACTGTATTTAGTTTTCTTTGCTCAGTAGTTGTCAGCGTTTGCGTCCAAGACAATGCTGGGTACTCTTTCCCATTGTTTCATTTAGATAGCCATCAAGGTTTCTGCGCAACGCACAAACGTTCCGTTCAGTCTTGCCCTGTTTGAGCTGTTGTTGACGACTTCATAAAGTTCATGAATTTTACAGGCAATATCTGATGATAATGGATGCCAAGTTATTTCATTGTATCGTTTCTTGGGATTTCGACGAAAACGCGAAGCTGGTGCCCAGCCCCCACTCACCCTCGGAAGGTGAAGTAAACCAAAATGCCGCCAAAATTGAATAATAAGCACGAACTGTAACATTCGTTGCACACAGATAAAAGTGCGACTGAGCGTATTGCTTTGCCATTTCACTGTGCTTGCTCCGTCCGGCCAACATATTTTGGCCTCATTTTCACTGATTTTTAGTTCACATTGATTGAATGTTTGCACCAATCTAAAAACCAACACCTTTTTAAAAGTGACATCAGTTTTGACCCGCCACGCCCTACCTCTTGTCAGTTTTCATCAGTTTTTTGCAACCCCACCCCCTCCAGAGCTGACGTCAGTGACGTCAAACCTCAGGCCTAAGCTCTTCAATTCGTTCACATTTGTGCTCGCCGGTGATTACATGATTTGATAAAAAGCTGGGCAGGCAAGGATCTTGGAAGGTGCTCATTTTCGACCAAAAGAAACTGAAACGCCTGGCAAATATTGATCAAGTGTTTCTATTATAGGTTATTCCTATGTGTGCAAAAGTATCGAAGCATACGTAGGCATGGTTGATTGTGAGTGTCGCTGTTCAAACAGGAACACAATTAGGGCTTTCAATTCCCGACGCAGATCGACATTGTTTTTGACGAGAAAATTGGAACAAGCCCATGCAGCTTTCCAGCAACGTCTAATCACGCTCAGAAGAAAAATTGTCCGCTTCTCTAAAATAGGTAACGAGCTACATGTTTGGGCGAAACAAGTTTCCGATTTCCATAAAGACATTACATATGTTGTACAAACTTCAGATTCATGGGGAAAGGGAATCGAATATGTTGTACGAAATGCTGTTTCAAAATATTCGTAGTTTACACTTGAAACTTTTATTAAGTTCTAAAACTTTTCAATTCGGGTAGCGTTCTACGTATGAAATTACACGTGCAAAAACGCTATTGAAAAACTGTAAAGGTAAATTTTGAAACGCACTTTAGATGCCAACGACCGAGTTTGTGTCCGAAATCGGCATGGCTGACAGCTCGAGCGTACCCCCGAAGAAAGCAACCGGTGACCGCATTCATGAACGCGATATGCGAGAAAGCGCGAGTCAGACTTCTTCTTCTTCTCGCCTATACCAAATTGTGAACGAATTCGCGGAAGAAACGGGAGTATTCGGACTCAGCATTTTGCGTTCCGGTATCAGCCGGGCTGAAGCATCGTTTTGGATTCTCTGCACGATCGTCTTCGCCTACTTCACCGTGAGAGATCTCACGAAAATTACCTTTTCGTTTTTGCGTCAGGACACTCTCTCGCTGACGACACAGGTGACGAACACGACGATCATCCTCGAGCCGTCGCCAACGCTTGCGTATAATTTCGACTCTAACGTGTCGTTCGATTTTGAGCTGCTCGCCAATATCTCTCAACTCGACGAAACGATTGACAAGTTTCGAGCCCACGACGTCAAGGGATACGATCCAGCCTTTGGTGACATCCTGAGGGTTATGATGCAAGATATAGCGATAAACGATTACGCCACGCTTTTCCCGTCGACAGCTTCAACTAGCGCAACAGGCGAATGGGCGTCTTCCGTGAAAGCGGAGACGAGCATTTCCCTCATACAACTAGCGGTGTTTCAAGTGTATAGAAAGTTTCTGGCCAAAAAGGTCGACTTTGCAAAAGTGATCAATCTTGTTCAAGTGACGATTTGCACTAAGGCCGAATTTTCCATCGAAATCGCTGACTATATCTACGGAGACCACAAAATAAGCTCACCGTGCGTGGCTGCGAATATGCTAAGTTTAACTGAAAACAGAGGTCACTATTTTATCACGTTCAAGGTTGCTAACTCGTTATCTTTCACCGATCCCACGCAAAGCACTCTGTTATCGTGGAATATGCCGACGGCATCAAGAACGCAAAAAATCTCGCTCGATCTCAGCGGAACGTCGATGACAATCAGTGAACGAGAAACAGCTGTCTCTTCGCTAGTGTACAACCAGGGAGCGGAGCGCATCGTACTCTCATTTGCGCTCGTTACAGTTTTCGATAGGGCCGAAGAGAAAACTTCGCAGCCATGTGCGAAAACAACAGTGAGGTTCGACTGCCAACAGAGGTGCTATGCACGTCTATTCGTCGAACTCTGCCAGTGTTACCCGCTGTATTTTGCGGCAACTAAGGAAATGGGCACTAACGCTAGTATGTGTCCTTACACAGGAAGAGATACGCCGTCGGGAGGCACGATCGACTACTTGGCGAACTGTAAGAGAAAGATAAACAAAAGCGAAGAAAAGACTAATATAGACTATTGCGATAATGAAGCCTGTTTGCCTGATTGCCGAACGCGAACATTTGGCACCACGATAGAACGCGAAGCGTCAGCTAACAGCAGTCGTAATGAACTACTGTTACGCGTTTACTCGTTTACGTTTCTTTTTGTCGAAGAAAGGTTGGTGATGACGTTCGACGACATGATGTCGCAATTTGGCGGAATTCTGGGTCTTTATATTGGGATTTCGTTTGCCGCGCTCGTTCACGTGCCGCTGTTTGCGATGAGAAAAGTGCTCCAGAGATGTTGTTCAGCTCGAACAACGAGAATAACGAGCGATGGAAAACAGCTGGCTGCGATTGAAATGGCAAATGCGGATTCGGGTTTCCAGAAAGATTCGCATTGTATTAATGCAGAATTTGGGAACACTTTGCATGATATTTTCTCGAGATTTCAAGTTGTGGAGGAACACCTCGCAAATATTGACCGACGCTTGAGTGATAACAATTTGTGAGTGGCTCTCTGTGCTCAGAAAACTTTCCACGACCTTCACGACAGTATGAGTCTATAAGAAGTGTTTTGCAAATGCGTTGGAATGGTGGGATGTCTGCTCTTAATGTTGGCTTTCGATCGAACGTTATTTTCGTATCGCCTACGAAACCAGAAACAAGACTGCTTTTTGCTAGGCTAGGCTTAGCGCATGAAGCAGTTTACTCACTCCGTCGCCGCGTCGAGGGGGTCGATGGTAAATAAAAGAGAGCTAGTATGACAACATGCAACCTCTCTGAAGCCGCAGGCAGGATGCAAACAAGTAAACGCCAGGGCGAAAGGTATCCGGTTTAGAAAAGACAAAAACACTGTCGGGGAAGCTTGGAAGCAAGAGAAAAAACGCACGCACAATTGGGCGACCATTCGCACACAGGTTTTCTTCGCACGCTTATCGAAAAAAATAACGCCTGTCGCCTACGATTGGCAAGTTGCCAACTTGCCAGTGGTATACCTGCACTTTTCACACTGTCCGCTTACTTTTGTCCGCGGGGGATAGATGGGGATAATCCCAGAACGACCAGTAAGCCTCTTTTATTTGTCGCTCGCTTCGCTGGATCCTTGCAGGATGCAAAAACTTTGTGCGAACGTTGCTGGTCACCTTATTTAATCCATTCGCAATGAAAACAGCTTATTGATAATAAAGCGCAATAAGTATTTTCAGTGAAGCTACATAAAGCGAAAAGTTCAAAGTTAGTGTTGCTGCGAAAGCGGTGTCAAAGTCGCTCAGGATGTCCCTCCGCGCTCTTCGGCCATTCGAATAAAACGAAAATGTGCCACGGCTTAGCAGCGCGGCAACGCCGGACGTTCGGTCTCACTGTCTCTTCGATGAAGACTGAGGCAACGGTTCGAGGCTGGAGGCGACGTGCACGTTGGTCTGCTGCTCGTGCTCGCAATAAAGCTCTTACGGTAGTCTTAAGCGCGGTGAGAAGCCAACGAATCAACTCTACAAAATGAAGTAGAATTTCATGAAGTAAATTATTGAATTTTTGCAGTGCACGCAGTGTTGTGTCTGGAGGGGGTTAGCCCTCTCTCGGTTGCGGCGTTGGGGGTTTCAAAGATTTTGAACTCTCGAATCCTCCAGAACACTGCGTGAAACTATGGAGTAATCCGTTACTGCCGACCCTATTGTTAACACGCGTACAGGTACAAGCACTCGTCACGCTGTTGCACGTGCATCGCAGACACGCACATGGAACACGAAAGCAAACACACTCACACGTACAGCGATCACCACACAGTGGCTTTACCAAGCGGGTGATCAAACTAGGCAGCAGCGGTGGGGGTATGTAATTTATTGATTTTCTAGGCTCAACTTACACGCAGTGTAAGATAACATATTGCGTTTTTTGGTTCCCTTGCCTCAATCTTTTGCGTGTATGTTTACAATCTTTATGTGGGACTTGCATCGAAAATTAAACGCATTCAAAAAGAGAAAAAGGAATTTTGCTACCTTTGCTATTAGGATACAGAATTGCACCTTCTCTAACATCGCATGTGAAGTGGAAATCCAAGCAAGTTGTAAACTTTTGAAATTTTTGTCAAACATGTCCAGGACCTGTTGATGGTTTGGTTCTAGCGGGCAATCGACTGTTTCTATTCGTGCGTACAAAGCACGCGCTCTAGACAGCGGTGGTAATCGAGCAGGATTTCGCGTTTGATGATTACTAAGATACCGCAGTAAAAGTTTGAAGACATCGCACGGGCTAGCAACTCTCTCGCTTTCTTCTACCTATGGGTTGACTAACACAAATACGGCGAAGTGCGTTTTCGCCGGCGTTTCGGAGTTTCGCTCGCTAAATCGCCATTCGTGTAACACAAGCCAATTTCGCCGGGCGCACGCGCTCTCAATAAGAACTGCTAGGCAAGTGCATACGAGCTCTCTATGGCAATCTGTCGCCGCTCCGCAACTAGAGTTTCGCCTTTTCGCCGGGCGGTCGCACTTCGCCGTGTTTGTGTTAGTCAACCATGCCAGCCCGTGCGATGTTCTCAAATTTTTACTACGGTATCTTAGTAATCATCAAACGCTAAATCGCGCTCAATTACCACCGCTGTCTAGAGCGCGTGTTTTGCGCGCACGAATAGAAACAGTCGATTGCCCGCTAGGTTTGGTTCAAGGCCAAGTTTGGTTTAAAAACGCTAAAACGTGCGTTCGTTTCCAGAAGAATTTTAGCAGCTTAGTTGTATGAAGATGCAATCAGATTTGCCGATGGCTACCTTGACATTCGCAGGTAATGGTTGACTTCGATCGACCGAACGAAGCGACGCGCGCCATTGGCAGAATTTTCTTACTACATCTGGTTTGATCTCTGCATCAAAACACGTTTGCCTAAAGCACACAGTTTGTTTAGCTTCTTTTCTCCTCTTGCTTCGAGGAATTATCGTCGAATACACCCAATTGACAAACCAGAACCGGTGTGCGCAAAGTACACATAAAACTTTGCTCTTATAGAAGCTCATCTCGCAGAAATCCAACACATTAACACACTTTCGAACGTAACGCTCCGGATGTCTGCGTTTACGTTGCTTGCGTTTCTTGCGTTGCAGCTGCTCTGCGTTCGGACGCAGCTGCAACAGTGCGACACTCTGCTCGCCAATATTAGCTCGACCAAACTCGATGAAGGACCTTCTGGTTAGTGTTTTTCAGGCCCCTTCTCAAATATTTCATTTCCCTTTCCTTTCCACATGGGTCGGAAACATAGCTTCCTTTCCGTTTTTGCTTAGGGGCTGGGAATTGACGTTATTCCTTTCCGCGGTGGCCGGAAAATTGTTTCCTTTCTGTTTTCACGATGGAAGCCCGGAAAAATCGCCGTTTTGTAACGTATCTAATTTTTTCCGCAGAAAAACACTGTATATATTACCGTACTTTTTTTGATAATCCCTCTCCCGAATAATTCCACCCGGGCGATTATTCGACAATTTTTTCTGGCCGACCGCCCAACTTTTGTGAAAAAAGCAGTCACTGTGCACTGAGCCACACGCAAATTCATGTCACGCATAACAAAGTGAACTGAACATTTTTCGAATAATCCCCCACCTGGAATAATCCCCGCGGGGATAATTATATTTTGAAAATTTTGGTCCAAAATTGCAAAAATCGAATAACCTGCCCAGGGAATTATTCAAGAAAGCACGGTAGTGCAGCGGCAAAAAAGGTAAACCAGGGCAGTCGATTTTTGCTGCGAAATTTTTTTACAGATACGCTGCCACTGCACAAGTACAAAGTCCTCGAAACGTGTGTCTTGCGTTCGCTTCGCGACAAGTATAACGACAGTCTCGCCCAATCGCCGCCAGTCGTCGCGCGCGGTGAGAAGGTCAACGTGGATATCGTGAACGTTATGGTCACCGACGTACGCGCGGTAGGCGTGCGAAAAATTCCTTCTTTTTTCAGGCATTTTCATTCAACAACTTTTGCAAACATAATTTTTGCCAATTAAAAAATAGCCAAGCAAAATAAGTTTGGCGGGTTGGCAAAACTTTCGCCGGAGAATCCCCGGAGGATTCCATCGAAAGACAAAGTCGAGTGAGCGCAGACCAAGCACTGCCATTTTCTAAAGCTGCTGCCATTTTATAACGTAAACTTCGCTGCAACAATTCTTTAACGCAAACTGCATCGGATGCTGCCAAGTTGAGGAAAAATGGTTCAAATTGGAGCAAAAATGACGCTTTTGCTTGAATTTTTGAGGCGCTTTGTCTAAAAAATGTTTGCAAAAAATTATTTTGCTAACGAGTGAGGGATTTTTCGAAAATCCCTTGGGATTCCAAGTGGGGAGTCCACTCCTAACCCTGTAAGAAACCGGCTGTGAGGTTAAAACCCAACAACCCATCTAAGTAACGAACTAATCTGCATAAATTTGATTAGCTATCAGGTGATATCATGAAGCCCCACAAGACCTACGAAAAATGGCATTTGGCTGTGAGCTTAAGTTGAAACCGTGGGGGATTCACTAACCACCTAACTATTTACGCTGTTTTATGCAAATCTGACATCAGATTCATAAACTCCATGGTCGAATAGTGTATACCATTTAAATTGCTCAACCTTCTATGACAGATATGACGGGAGCTGCTCCTGGGCTCAATATAAGCTAGGTACCCAAAAAAAGGTCATAGCTCCAATTCGAGCTGGGGTGATCGCACAGCAAAAAGCGATAGCGCGTTGAAAAGCCCTTCCAATAAAGAGTATATTCGCAATATTTATCGATTCTCCGCCGAGAAGAATACAGATTTTCGCAGAACCACAATCTTAGCAAGCTGAGCATCGATGACACTGAGTCCGCTGCGAAGCACGTTTTCATTTCGACCATGTCCCTTCTTAGTCGTTGCAGCCGCTATTTTAAATCACAAGCGTTCTGCTACTCGTTTTTCAGACGTTTTCAAGGAGAAGCGAGACGGACAAGCTAAAATGTCCTCAAAATCGGTGTGCAAACAACCGATTTAGTCTCTGAGAAAATTTCATTGAAACACATAATGATCACATAATCAGCCGCCTTGACCCTCCTCCTCACGTAATCAAACGTAATCATTGGCCAGATTTCCCTCCCCTAGCTGATTACGTAATATGTGGATGCCCCCTTATTGGATCATAGCTTTAGTTGGGAACGTCGGATCTTCGCCAAATTTTGAACTGGTCTACTGGATACATACGCAATCTAACGCCCCACACATTTCTGCAAGTTTAGAGGTCGGACTCGGACCGGGCTTGGGGGTCGAGACCGGGTCGATAGTTGGTGGACAAGCTTATGTAGTCCCTAGAATGCCACCCACCAAATTTGGGGCAGATCAACCAGCTCTTAATGCAGTTTGACACGTGTCACCAAACTGCCACCAAGCCCTAATTAATTAGGGATCCCAAGCCCAAAACATAGCTCTAGTGGGCACACTTACACCGAAATCGGCGAAAAACTTCTAAATATTCATTGAATGTTTTCGAAAGCATCTGGGACTTGTTTGGTGACATTACCAATTTTTACTTCATTTAATTTAATAATTGCCGTGGGAGGGTTCACCCACCACAATGGGATGCTGGGTGTTAGGCTTTTTCCAAGCTCGTTATGCTTGCAAAATTCCGAACAATTTTTATGGCACATACATATGTGAGCGTGCTGAAGCTGCTTGCTCGCTTTTGCGCTGTAGTCTGCTTTGCCTTTTTTACTCATGAAATACCGTATTTTCTTGATTAATCCCCCCTCCTGATTAATCCCCCTGGGGGGGGGGGATTATTCGGGAGGGGAGAATTATTATGTCAAATTTTTTCTCAGAGGTCAGTTTATAATATATGGTTTTTTTCAGCCGGCGAACAGTTTTTTACGTAGTAACGGGGAAATTCTTGCTCGAAAGCAAAAGTGTGGGCTGGACAGAGGTCAGAGCACATTGTCTGAGGGTGAGTTTCCATTAGCACAAAATTTAGCGCTATACAAATTTTATCTTCAAAGCACATGGAATGGCACTTCTGGAATAATCCCCCCTGGGAAATTATTATTTTGTGAAAACCTTGGTCCAAAATGGCAAAAATTGAATAATCCCCCCGGGGGGATTAATCAAGAAAGCACGGTACTTCTGGTTTTTCAGTTCCGGCATTGCTGACTCATTTTGCTCCTTCGACGTATTCAGCTTGGAACCATCCTTTTAGGAAAAAACACAGCAAGCCTTCAAGAAATAAGATGCAATTTTTCACATACATGCAAGAAATCAAGATGAGCCACGGAGACAGTTTAACCGAACCTATCCGAAAAAACCACAAAAATATTATGGGGGTTTTGATGTTTTTGCCGTGTTAATCTTAAAAACCCGAACCGAAAACCGAATTTTTTCTTTAAAAGCGAACCAAATCGAACCGAAATTTTCGATTTGAAAAGCAATTTCAACGCTGGTGCAAGCAGCCGCTGCGTGCTGCCACACACTGTCAAAACTATTGCTCTTTTTTACGATGCTTCTATTCGTGTCCCA
>JAQGBB010000742.1:0-16858 GCA_034691745.1 Prismatolaimus dolichurus
TTAATCGCTAAGTCTAAGCTTAATTAAAATATAATAGTCAAATCAAGCACAGTTTTTAGATTATTATCTGCTAAGTACGCTGCGTACACCAAGGTAATACTGCGTTGAAACGTGTCTCTAGTTTTACACCAAACTGTCACCGACAAAACCGTCGTAGTCACAAGTCCAAGAAGTATCCCTATTGTGAAAAAAATAGATGTTGAAATGTTTCACGAACTGGCGTTGTTTTACTCTTAATTTATTAATGCACCAGTTTGATGAAATGCGCGCAAAAAAACGCCAAATCCAAACTACATGCACGTAAATGTGAATTAGTAAAAAAAAACTCCTAAACAAATGGCTGACGACTACTCGGCCTGTACCCATGGCATTTGTAAACAAAAAACCTAACCAGAAAACAAAAATTCAGAAACTAGTTAAATATATACTTTTCAGGTATTTGGAAAGAAATATTGTCGTCATAATGCCGTTTTACGAGATTGCGTTTCCACTTTTACCGGCAGACTCTTTCATCGCTGCTGATTGTTTTCGGACTCCAAAGCTTCTCGCTCTCAAATTGCTAGAGATTGCGGGCAGCGATGAAAACTACACGAATTTCTTCAGTTGGGAAAGCGAATTTCGCATAAATCGTCAAGCAGAAGACTCGAGAACGGGATATTGCACTTTGTGTGAAAGAATATCGTCGTTTGAATCGCGAAAACATAACAGCTATTACAACAACGCGCTTGAGTGGTATTTATATCGTTCCAGTTGTAATTACTTTCTTTTGCCGCCCGATCAGTGTGATTCGTCCGATTCCAACGTAATGGATGACACATTTACGCTAATGTGCCTTCTTTATTTGTCGGATAAGGACAATGATATTGAAACTAGCTCTGACAATAACACGTGCCCTGTGTGAGCCACTTACTAATCTCTCTGATCGGACTGATAAAGCCTTACAGTTTTGAACAGTTTTTAGCTTATTCTTGGAGAGTCGATTCACTGAGTTCCGATGTGCAGTCTGCATGGCTTTTCAGTATAAAGAATGCTTACTCCAACATCATTTAGTCTCAGGGTGCACTTATGATTTATGACTAAAACCCAGGTTCAGAGCTTAAGTTTGTGTTCGTGGTAATTCGGTTTAGAGCTTAGTCTCAAGCGGAGGGCTTAAGTGTAGGTACTCGAACTATTAAATTTTTTTTAAATTTAAAAATTAAATAAAAAATCTTTCAGACCGCTATTGTGCACATTATAGCCTGAAAGCTGGTCTGAAATTTGAAAACCTTGGTACTTCAAACTTTTTTGAACTTGTCGAGCAACCCAAGCAAGCATCAGCGTAAGCTTTAACTCCCACCTTAGCTGAATGCAAGATAGTTCGCGCAGTTATATCTAAGCCGAGTCGAGTCTTAAATCAAAACACCATAAGTCGAATTATCGTGTTTTAAAACAAAAAGCTTTTTTTGCAACTACTACAATTGTCATGCGTATTCATAAAAGTAATAAATAATTCGATCGAAAGTAGTTGCTAACGTCTAGATCAAAACGTTCGATGCGAAAAATCAATTCATGTTATCGCTCGCATGCTTGCTCGTATGGGAGAAGCTCAAAACCGATTCGTTTTTTACGCTTTTTCACACTTTCGTCTTCGGTTTTCCAGCGGTTCGTCGTTTGTCTACGCTTTTCGCGAACGAGTGAGCTGTCACTTCAGCTGTCAGCAAGACGAATTATATAGTGAGGGTGCGCGCGAGCGAGACGAACGGCGCATCGGTGTCCATGCTGCGAAACGAAAGTCGTTTAGTCCTTCGGCGAGCGGACGTCTGTTTGCTTTGGCCAAAAATGCGGTCGCTTGCTCCTCTCCCTCCGTCTTGCCTCACCGTATGTGTGTACGCCGACGAACAATGAGCGAAAGTTTTGACAAACCGTATGCGAAGACCAAATCGTAGGCGAAAGTTTTGACGAACCGTAGACGAAAGAGTGAAAAAAGCGTAGAACCTACGATTGAAAAAGCATGGAAAGGCAATCGGTTTTGACTCATCTCTATGCAGAGCGAGTTGTGATGTTTTGAAAGGAAAAACTTCGTTGATGTGCTCGGGTTTCCAAAAACTGACAAAAAAAATTAAAAAAAATCAAAAAGACTAAATTTAGACTAAACCTTTGAAAAGTAGCCACCTTTCATGGGCGAATTGGCACCTACCATTAGCAAGTTTGCACTAGCGTTCGAATTTTTCGCATTTTTTGCCTTTTCCATCTTTTTTCAGCTTTCAAAAACAAAAATTAAATTGCCACGTGATGCGCACACGCGAAAGGCATGAGTATTAAGTTATGGTGTTTTTATCTGAGAATGTCGACTTGTGCTTTTTTGAAACAAAAACGTGCACAAACGCGTCGAAAGATTAGAAAAACAAAGCCGCTGTTTTCTCAAGACGACCGATTTTAGGGGCACTGACGCACGTTAGTGTCCCTATTGTCGTGGCTCGCGTCTGTCTGTTTGCCTGTTTGTGTGTCTGTCGCCGGTACCATAACTTTCGAACTAAGACGGCTAGCCAGCTGAAACTTAGTAGAAAGTTTACCGGTCAAAAGAAAAAAGCAAGTTCTTTAACCAGCCAAATTGGTTTACTGGTTCGGCTCCTGGACTCAAAAATGTGCCAAAACCGATGGTGACATCATATGTGTATGTCCTTTACAGCAGTGGTGGCACGCGTGTGCACACTTTTTGCCTTGTCGCATTGTAAATACCCGGCCAATGGAGTGCGCCAGTCGGTCAAAGAAGCATGCCAACCGCCCAACGGAGTGTGTCAACCGGCCAGTGGAGTTTGCCAATTTAGCAAAAAAGTGTGCCAACAAACCAACAAAGTGTACGAATTTGCCAATAAAATGTGCAAACCTAAAAATGAAATCTGCCAAACGGCAAAATAAAGCTTGCAAACCGGCCAATAGAGTATGACAATCGGCCAAACCAATGTTGTGTGCCAACCGGCTAGTGTCGTGTGCGAAGCATAATAGACAAGATTAATGTTGCGCTGTCCATTCTCAACTATATTTTTTTAGGGTTTTATTATAAACAAACAGTGTGCTTATTTATGTGTGCTGGCTCGACTGGCATTATCATCTTCCGTGACGATAGCGTCTTCGTTTTTGTCGTAGGGTCAAAATTTTGCACCATCGATCGTTTTGTGTTGCCTGGTTTCAGGTCAACCGGCACCGTGCCGGTGCGCCAGTGGCCTTCGAGGCCTTCGGTATATCCGACGTTTTTTTCAAATTATGATGATTTGATTTTGGATTTCAGTTGAATGATACTCTAGGCTACAACGGCTGCATTTTGTCGCAGTTTGTATTACTTTGCGCTTTCTAAGCCATAATTTATTACATAATTCATTCAAATTGTAAGAAAAAGTTAATTCCACTTTACTTACGTTATGCAAACATAAAAGAATTTATTACGTTTGGCGGGACTACTCCGGAATCATTAAAATTTGAATTTACGTAAACATTTAGACAAGATTTCCACAAAAAAAATCTTAAAAAATTCGATTCTGTAAACCACGTTTTCTCATAGTTGAAAAACAATTACTCTTATTCGGTAAAAATCTAAAAATACGTTGGAAGTTAGAAAAAGAAAACTAAAAAGCCCATAAATCTGTCTGTAAGTTTGATGTAACCTTGCCACGGTTGCTTTTACGCGAAAAGTTTGCTTGCACTCTGACTACAATATATCGGCGTGATAGGCGGATCATTTTTTCTCGAGCAATAAATATACGACTTGGTGCGGACGCTTGACGGCTAGCTCTCCGCCACCGCTTTGGAGTTCTCCAGTAGAATTACTTATTTCAACTACTAAAAAATGTTGAAATAAATGATTTTACTAGAGAACTTCAGCGCTAGTGAGTGTATCATTTACCCATGCGTTCCCACTTTGCACGGCAGCCAGTGGGGGAGTAAAAACAGTCCCCCGGTGAAAAATGCTTTGCTGTGGCGAAGCGCGGCCCTTGGTAGAGTTCAACAGTTGGCACGCGTTAATCAATGTTGCTTTTCCTTTGATTTCTTTTTAATATTTTTTTGTTGATAATGGTGTGATGCATGCTTTCTTTTGAATTTTACGTGGGAACAGTCACGTTTCAAGCGATATCAACCGAGGCACTATGAAAACCACACGTTTCTAGCGTTTTCCGTTTTCGAGAAACGCAGTGAGATTTTCTAGCGGCAAAAGGCCGTCTATGAAAGAGGAAAGTTTTTAAACTTTTTGGCAAAAGTTTTTGGATATCTCATTTGTGATCTCATTATTTACTGATAGATAAAAATGATTGTCGTGCGTGAAATATGAATAACAGAAAACTATTGTTTGCACCAGAGGTAGTATAACATAGAGTGGGAAATTTGTCATGAAACTGTTAAAGTTTTTGTCTGACAGCATATATGGACAGCTTTTAAAATTTTTGTGTTGTCTGAGTCGTGCTCTAGGTCAGCTGATTGTTTTTTTGCAGAGAGAAGGAAAAAGGAAAACAACGTAATTCGCTCAAAATTGGTTCCCTGCTGGATCGCTTGGTGAATACGTTGTCCTCGCATTTGCCATTCTATTTTTCTTGCTACCGAAAGAACAAAACGGCTGCTAGCTAACTAGCCGGTTGCAGCGCGATAGCCGACTAGCGCAAGCACATTTCGTTGCTTGAGTATTGAATTTCGTCCAGCGTCCCTCACCATTCTTTTCGCTGGCATTTAGTCCAGGCGGCAAGGGGCACATCATAGCTGTGAGAAATAGCATCGATACCTCTTCAGCTTTTGAAATCAATCACTAAGCTGCAAGCTTAAATTAGAAACTAAGCTTCAGGTACAGCGAATAGCGTGATCAGGTAGAATGGCAGGGTTTTCGCCCAGCGACCACGCAAGACAGAAAATTTTTCAGCAGTAGCCAGTGACCAAAAGTTTACGCACTGAAGACTGCTTTGCAAAAACGTCGATTTTTCTTTGTTTACTAGCTGTTCTCTGCAAGAAGAAAGCACTCGCTACAGAAAGCATTTGCACGTGAATCTTCGAGATAGCATTTGCTACCGATAGCATGTGGTTAATATGATGGCAACTTACACGTGACTACAATTTCAAAATAGCAGCGCGCATTTGTCGGTTCATGTCACGAGGTACGAGCCAGTCTTACGAAATTTACGAGCAGTGACGTAATAGCCCTGCCCGCGATTATCCGTGAGCTATCTTTTTTGTCTTAGATCACACCTATTCTAGCTTCCGTCGCTTGAGATAAAACCCATTACTTTTCTAATACAGATATCTGGAAGTCAGGTCTACATAACTGTTTTTATAGTTCGCTTATCTTTGTGCAAACCAAGCCAAATTTTCGTCAAGCCGTTGGCTTCCCTGTCTTTCCTCTACTGGAAATACTGCTTCAAAATACTGGTTGCAAAACCATATCTAAATTGTACTACAATATTTCTCCCAACGACTGTCAACACGCAATTGCAATTTATGCACTTTCATTTTATCACGGCAGCATTTCGTCAGCGTTTCAAGAAACCAAAAGTGGAAAGGTTTTTTTGGAAAAAGCAAGACCAATAATTTCGCTACTTTCTGTTTTCTCCTTGAAGCGCAAGGAAAAGAGTCACAAACGCACGACCACGGCAGCAGTAAGAGATCCAAAAACTTACTTCTGTTGCACGCTCAATACGATATGGCCCATCAAAGTAATTTGTTGAGCAGCAGCATGCACGCCATAAGTAAGCTTTCCGAGCGAAGAAAAAATTATTACCTTTACGAAAAAGCTCAAAGGTTTGCGCCCTTAAAAGTAGAACACCAGAATTAATGAATATGAAAATTTTTACAATGAAAAGTAAACGAGAACAAAATTGACGCGGTGAACGAATAGCAGCTTGCAAACTACGTATACAAAAGTCACTTTTGCTCTTGTAATTTTTTCAATTTAAAACATTTTAATTTTCGCTAAAGGACCATCCATTATTTACGTAAAGCAAAATTTTAAAATTTTTTGACTCCCTTTTTCCCTTGTCAAGTTTGTCATATTTTGACTAGCCCATTTTCAAAACGCAAAATTATCAACGTAAAAGTTTGTCCAACCCCTTGCGAAGACACTCGAACTACAGTAATCATATCACATCTCTAATTTAGCTGTTTCCCCCTTTCAATAAAACTTCTATTTCAAAACCAAATCTTTTGAAAATCAAAAGCTGTGTGCGCTCTGTGTGATAGTGCTATGTGCTGATAAAAACTGCGTTGTTCTGAACTATTTACAAGTTTCACTTGATCATTAATACTCCAGAAATACCAAAAATTTTTTAAATAAAAAAAAATTAAAAACGTCGGCAAATACATAAGAAAAAAGTTCATTAGTAGCTAGGCACGTTTTTACACATTTTTCCCATTGAAGATGGCCTATTTCTGCGTGGAATTATTCTCATCATACTAAAAAACTTCACAGCTTGTTTCCCTCGCTTTGATTTTTTGTTCTGATGACAGCTGGTTAACACTAACAACGCTTTCACAAACCGTTTGTGCAACCTCTGCCTATGCTCGTACTGTCCAGAAGTCCAGCCATCCTGAACGCAATTTTATTTTCGACTCAAAACAAACGTACCTTTCCCAACGCAAATTAAAGGACAGTGTGCACACTTTATTGCTGCAGATGCTTTAAGTGAACTTTGGCCCGACTCTCTCTCCCCTCTTGTCATGTTTGTCACGATTTTGCTGACTCCCTCCCTCTCTGCTGCTTTACGTAAATAATGAATGATCTATAATCTTTGTGTCCTACTTTTAAAGGCGCGAGCTTTTGAGCTTTTTCGCAAAGGTGATAGTTTTTACGCTTTTTTCGGGAAAACTTATTTATGTGAAAACTTTATGGTAGCGAAACACTGATGATTCTATGCAGCATGCAACCTGAAAAATGACCCTATTTTTGCATGCCATTATTTGCGCACGAAAAAGACAAGTAGGAAGTGTTTTCTTTTTTACCGGTTACCGTCGGCCACTAGCAACCGAAGAAAAAAGTGCAAAAAAACATTTGCGGTTAACTGGATTCTAACCATCACCCTTTAGATTGACAAGCCAATTTAAATGCACTTTTGTCTGTAATTACTTTTGATTGAGGGAGAAGCTTTGCCTTATGAACTCCCTTCTAAATCGCCTAACCTTAGTGACTGCGAACTAAGAACAAAGTTTTTTATGATTTTAACGGATTCTTGCCAGTTTTTAAATTTTTTACTTTTTTTGAAATACGCGCAAATTGAATTTTTTTCACATGGAAGCTTAGAATGTGACCCTCGCGCCCACAGTTGCCACAAAATCCAATTTTTTAATCGAACCGGGCTGCGACGAGCGGGCAATGTCTGCCAAATTTTAACTGGATTGATGCATTCTTGCAAAAACTAAAATGGAACAAACAAACAGACAAATGAAAATATGTCGACAGAGCAACCGCATAACCGCATTTTTTTCGTTGACTGGTAGACTACGCGTCCGCAAATGTGGTAAAATGGTGCCACGTCATCGTAAAAAGGTTGGCTTTCCGCAGCTTGCAAAAATAACTGAGCAAACATTGTCTTCATTTTTGCTTAAAAAACTAAAGCAGCGTAACATGTGACTACATTCGCATCTTGCTGACGCAGCGCAGCGTTGAACAAATGTTTATAAAGCATTTCTTGTTTCGCCTATTTTCTCTAGCTTTTGTCGCTACCATAAGAACACATCTAGATCATTGGTCGACGTCGGTTGTCAACTCCATTTCTCGACAGCTTAAGAGCAACGCCGTATCGCTCAAAGATAACAGGTGTTACGCTTCTTACGTGTCCGTCAATGAGGAGAATTGAACGCAAAAAATAAAACCACTGAAACCTCATCGTTGCGTCAGGTGGTTGCATCAAACCGAGACTGTAAGGGAAAATATCGAACGAAACAAAGCGTGGATTTAGTGCAAGACAACGCCAAAAGTGATCTTCATTGAACACGTGTACAGCAGTGAGATGGAGAAAGTCGCTCTGACGGTGATAGAGCAGATAGATCCCGCAAAACGTGGTGCGAATTTTTTGAGTATTTCTATTCAGTCAACGCTTGAGGAATCACGGTGCCGCTGCGAGCGGCTATCGCATCAACGACGTCGAGACTCTTTCGATATAGCGTGTTCTAGTGCCTTGCTCACTTGTCGGCAGTTTGCTGCTAGCGGAATAACAAAAAAATGTGTTCCAACTTCTGGCTGTGGCTGGAAAAAATTGTGCGGCTGGTTGCGTGCGACATGTGTTCTATAAAAGAGGCCCAATATTTGTCAGCTAAATTTAAAGAGCATATTCGGAACTCAGTTATTGAGCTACAACGTACAATGATAAGCAAATAGCACTCTTTTTCGAGTGATCTGCCACTAGGAAATTTTACGGAGCAATGTTTAGTGGTTTTCAGGCGAGTACATAGCTGACTGTGTTAAAGCTGAATAAGTACTCCATGCATTTGAAAAATAAATCATTTGTGCTTTTAGGCCCAGTGACGCAGACGCTGGGCTTTATACAATGAACCTTGGCGCACGTCCGTACGTCCGCCCTCGAGCCAGATAACTTTCAGAATACGTCATTTTATGTCAAGAAGCCAAGTGAACTTTGTGTTTTAGAGTGATCTACAATCTTGCAGATCATTTTTAGGTCCACTGACAAGGTCAGTTATCCTTATGTGATGAGGCGCGTTTCTCCGTCTATCCTATAGTGCAGCATGAAGTAAGCTAGCGGGCGCAAATTTTTACTGTAGGTATTTTGGGCCAAGGGTTCCGGTATGTTCGCATATGGGCCAACAAAGCTTACTAAACGCTGAACTGGGCAAGGTCCACTTTAAGGCAAAATAGCATGTTTTTCGGCGTAGCAGTGGTTTAGCTCCACGAATTCAGCCAAAATTGTATAGATCTGTTCCTGAGATGACGTTGCTTTTAGAGTGCAGTCCTGAATGGTTACACTAAACGTCGGTGGGTCTTAAAGCCCTTCTAAAAAGACGTTCAATTTTGGGGAGGAGTCGGACTCGGCACCACTATGCGAAGATATCGTTAATTTTAACACCTGAGATAAGCGATTTTTCGGACAGAAGTACGAGGCGTAAAAATTCATTTTTTGCCGACGTCTTTAATGAAAAGCCCCCTACCACAGATCAGCGTGAGACGACACTAGCCAGAATGAGCGTTCTATTTTTATACGAAAAGTTGCAGAAAGCTTTCCGATTCGAGAACTCGTATACACGCAGATTTTGAGGTACGTGCTAATGACACGGTCGTGTCTCCAGAAGGGTGCGCCGATTTAAAAACCGATTTCTTTAATTTTACACAATGCGAGAAAAATCGAAAGAGCTTAAGAACAGCCGTCTAGCCACCGGCACTCCCTGCCCTGCAAAGTCAGTTTATTCTGTTTTACAAATACTTAAAAGTATATTGTGATCGGTGGTTTCAGGCCAAGTGGCACGAACTTTGCTAGGTTTTTGGTTATAACTTGCGAACGCCTCGACGGATTCGGATGACGTTATATGGTTATGTTTTGAACGTCGTTTTTACGTAAGGAACTTTCAGGTCCGCTGGCATATTAGCGTCAGTCGCCCTAGAAGATCGGTACATCAGACTTTTTGTTTGCCCAAAAGCAGAATGCTGTTTTCGGCTTTGCAGATTTTCTTGTTACGTATTCGGCTACATGTAAAGTCTAACGTGAATTGGCGGATGCGCTTCAAGTGTCAGTAAAAATGTGCACAAAGCTATAACTATCCATTCTCAAACTAAATCAACAGTGCCGAATACGAGACGCTGCGAAATCGAGCGAAAAATAAGGAAAGTGAGATAGTTGTGCTAATCTGCTGCCAACTATACCACGTTTCTGCTAGCAAAAGACAAAGCCAAAAATTTTCAGAGTTCAATATAAACGTCTGAAAAGTTCTGAAAACAGAATCGATTTGCAGCCAGTTAAAAATATCTTTAAAAAAACTTTGGTTGATTCTATTTCTGTTGAAAATCACTTCTCTTAGTGAGCGCAAAACTAAAAGTTATCGAATCGGGGTTTAACAGAACAGACTCTCATCTCAATCCAATTATTTTTGACCGTTTCTACTAAAATTGTGTTAAGCACTATTAATGTATCAGGTTCCGAATTTTTTCGATTCACTGACTTAGTCAGTAAGCCTTATGCTGTGTGACGTGTTGTCCGTCTGTCCGTGTGTGCGTCCACGAGCACGCCAGCGCTCGCAAGAAGGCAGCTTGTGTGCTTAAATTTTGCGTATAGGTACCTTGTGCCAAACCTAGCTTCAGTTTCATAGACGGATTCGCAGGATTTACTAATCGCTGAACTGAACGATCCACAACGTCCATTTCACGCTATAGCGTTTTGGGCGTAACTACTGTTTGCTTCTACAGATTCGGCTGCAATTTTGTGAGTGTGTTTCTGACACGATGTAGCTTTAAGCACACTGTTATTGGTAGTTTTTGTCGTCGATGGTTGGCTGATTTGCCCAAACTTCATTAGATTTTTTTGTTCAGAGCTCCAGACTGTTGCATTAGCAAACATGGCGGAAGCTTTTAAGTTGGATACTTTTTGGCTCTGACGATTCACTTGTATATTGCCCGAGCCGCGCCCATGTAATTGTGCTGTAAATGCGTCCCGAGCCACTGAGTAGCTGGTAAACTGACAGCGATATCGCTAGATTCGCCACTATTTCGTCACTAAAAGCTTACTGGTTAAAAAGTAGCTAATTCTGCTCGCTGCGAATATCTCTGCAACAGTGTGCACACATGTTTGTTTTGTAACAGTACTCTGCCGTCAGATGCGATTTTCAAAGCAGCAATGAAACGTTTTCGAAAGCTATATATTTTAGGATAAAGTACTTTCTGAGCAGTCATTGTCTTAACGCTGGCCGACAAACGCTGAAATTCGTCTTTACGATAACAGACAATGTACATTATGCAAGAAGTCATGTTGACTTAAAGATCACGTTGTGCGTACAGTTTGCGCGAATAACAGCAGTTGTTGCAACTTATTTGTACATTATTTCAAGCCATATGTACTGCATTAGCGGACGCGCTAAACTTGTTTGCGCTTTTAATATGCTTATTTTATAGACTTGTTTCAATTACTTTGGTCTTAATTAACGATTTTTTGTTAAGTAGCGACGATTTGAAGGCACGACCTTATACGTTGAGGTTTTCTTTAGTCTGTTTCAAAAAACTCGTTTCATTTAGCTGGATGTGCCGCTTTTCGTAATGTGGTTTTAGTGTTTCATCACTGTGCTGATATGTCTCACTCTCAGTCTGCTGAGCACAGTTCACTCGTCGCTTGCTTTGTTCGCAGTGCCAAAACTTTGCTTAAGCTACTTGCATAACCTTTTTGTCTCACTGATAGCATTTAATAATCATTGTCTAAAACACGTTGGCGTAGCATTCTACTACATTGGCCGGTCGCTGTCGACAATATTCAGCGTTAAAAAGCGACGTTCAAAATAAAATGCACGTTCATCGATGGCAAAGATTGAGCTCTCTCACAATATAGTGTCCATGCGGCACATGTGGATATAAAGCGCTGTTTTTTCACATATTTTTTCGCTGTTCGTGTAGTCTTCTTGCAAATTGGTTTGCTTGAATGTGTACGAGAACACGCGCGGACGACGCTACACGGTCATTCAGCGGTGCTTTATGGCCACGGACTTTGCACGCTATCGTGTTTATGAGCGTGTTCGTGAACACTGCGCTCAGAATGCGATCTTTGCCGGGCGCGTTCCGACCGACTGCGCAATCCGAAACGCTCATTGTATGCTTCTCAACAACGTGGACTTTAGCCACGAACGGCCGAGATCGGGTCGACCACGTTCGGCGCGAACGCCGGAACTGATTGGCGAAGCAGCCGGCGAGGTATTTCAGAGAAACGGAGTGATTAGCGCTGCTGGTTTAGCGCGTCGTCTTGCGCCGAACGCCATGGAACGCCCGCAATGTCGACGTCGAGCGCGTGGCGAATTCTGCACTACGATCTTGGACTGAAACCATTCAAGTTTCTCAAGACGTACCAGCTCCACATCGAGGACCTGATGGAACGATTTGACTTTTTGCAGCAGCTTATCGGGTTGATCGAAGCGGACCCGATGATTCTCGAGCGGCTGATGGTCTTTGATGCGTGCCTCTTCAAGCAGTTTGCTCCGCACAACGCGCATAATCATTGTTACTGTCGACGGTTAACCCGTCGAGCAGAAGAGGTACTGCGATTCCGTCATGGTCCTCGGCGGGATTTGGGTAGATGGCGTTTTCGGCTTTTGGTTTTTTGAGGGAAACGTCAACGGCGATACGTATCTCTTCTTTCTGCGCACGCAGGTGGTGCCGCAGATTATCGCAACGGTCGGCCGGGACGTCACCTTCATGCACGATGGGGCCTGTGCGCACATCGCGCGAAATGTGGTTGCCTTTCTACAGCAGCAGTTTCCGGACGGTCGTTTCTGGCGCGCACGGGCGGCAATGAGCCGCAACCGCACCCGGCGCGTTTGCTCGATCTCGCTCCACACGACTTCTGCATCTGGGGGTGGGTGAAGGTCATCGTCTTCCAAGGTGGACTTTTCGTGCCCGCAGACCGCGAAGTTTTGCTGGAGTACGTCGAGAACGCGTTCGCGCTCATCAAAAATTAATAATGCAATAATTTACAAAAAATCTCAAATTTTAAAAATAGTACAAATCGTCGTAACGCGGTATTTTTTGCGGTAAAAGGAAAAGCTTGAACTTGCCAATAGGTCGCCAAGCTTGTAGCACTCTACCAGTGACCGCTTCATGTACTGTGCAACTACCAGTGAAAGCTGAAAGAAATATCTGCTATTGATAACAGTGCTCTTGCTATGGACATGTGTCAAATAGATTGAATATTGGTGCTAACCCTGCAAGCTGCGATTGACGTTTTTTATCAAATTCTGATTCATTAAATTCATCAGTTTTTTTCCAGAAAATGGTCATGTGACCGTCTGTTGTGCATGGCTTCTCCTCTTGCATGTTCCAGTCGTTATTTCGATTTTTCGATTACTAATTTACTGATTTTTGAAACTTCTTTGTGCTTTTTCTATGCTTAAATATGTGTTTACGCAGGTTGAAAGCTCATCTCGGAGCTGCACATTGGCGGCACTAGCGGGCGATCGGGCAAGGTCACCGAAGAAGATCCGATGAAAAAACTCAGTGGTTTTGGTGGTGGTGTGTTACTGTACGTATTGGTTTGTTGACTGTGTAGGTTTCTACATGTATATCGTTTTATCAATTTTTTGGTGTTTTACAGTGTATTGATTTTTTTGTTAGTAGCTTTTGGCACAGGCGTTTCGCACTCTGCGATTGGTCCGCCGTTCGCTTTTCCGCTTCGATTCGGGGTCGGCTATCGATGCGTTCTGGTCGCCGACGTGCAGCGGTCGGCTTTCTCGGCGCCGACGGTCGGTGCGACACGATCGCTTTCAGCGACGCGGCACGCGTTTCGCTGACGGTCGTCCTGAGTGGCGTCTTCGCGAATGCTTTGAAGAAAGAGGTCAAGACAGCTCTACAAGGTGTGCAGCTGTTTACGATATATCGATTTTTTATTTGCTCGAATGTGATTGACTGACTTTTTATTGATAGCATTTATCGATTTTGATGGTCGAATACGATTGGCTGATTTGTTATTGATTGCATTTATTGACTTTTGTGCGCTCGAATATGATTAGATAATTGGTGCATCGATTGATTTTTATCGCTTTTTCGCCGAAAGCTGATTGGCTAAAATTTTATATCGATTTCTTTTTTGTGCAGCTATTGATTGCTTTTAAGAGGGCGAGTGCATCGTGCTCCTGCCGGCGAAGAACAAGAGTCTCGCGATGAAAGACGCGCGTGTCGTTCACGAGCCCGGTGGCGGTGCGAATGTTTTTTTAGCGAACTTGCGCGCGCTGGAAAGTTGCGTCGTCGAGGCGCGAACGGCGCCACTGCCTCCGCCCTCAGCGCAGAAGCCGCTATGATGAGAAATCGATAATAAAGCTGAGCGTCTCTTTCTCTTGACCAACTATGCCTGTGTCTGCTGCCGTTTAGAGTTGTTTTATTTTTGTGTGCTATGTGTTCGTAGCTTGTGATTCGTGCTTCTCGTGCGTGCGTGTAAACGGACAATGTTTTGCTCTCGCGTAATGCTGTTTTTTTGCGTTTGGCGAAAAACTCGTGCGGTGGGAAAGGTGGCGCAGATGCGGATTGACGGTTTTCGTGGTCACATGACGATTTCGGCAATGGATCGCATTGGATAGGCCGCTGTCGCTTTGCCGGTGACCGTCAAGTTTTGTGTAGAAAAGTAAGAAATTTTGATCTAGAATTTCAGTTTGGGGGCTAACTTTTTTGCTTACTAACTAACTAAATTTTATTGATTTTTCAAAATTCACAAAATTTGAAGACAAAAGTTAGCACTTGGCAATTTTATTCGGCATAGATTTTTTCGTGAAAACATAAGGCGCATGGCTAAGCGTTAGCAAATGTTTTATTGTTTCAAATTTTGAAAACTTTGCAAAATCTAGGAAAATTTTGAAAATTTAGCAAACTTTTAAGTTTTTGGTCAAATTTTCGACTACTGTGGTAGTCGCCGAACAAATTTGCAGTGTTGCTTTGCGACAGTGACCGCACTGCGGCTCCATCGGCGTCCCCGGCGTTCGAAAGCCACCAGCCAAAATGCAATTCGGCACAATAGCGCTAAAAATTCATCCAACAAAAATTCAACTAGCCCATGAATCCCCCTGGCTCATTTGTGCGCCACGAAAAAGTGATGTGGTGGCGAAAACAGCAAGCGAAATGCGGATCTGTTCCAGTCCACCAGTGGCCCGTGCATTAGTAAACTTTCTAGGCAAACGACGATTGCGGCTTCGCAAACGTACAGGCACAAAAAACGATAATTTGCTTTCCCAAAAGCTTCCCCAATTTTGCATTAAGAAAATGACGGGTTTGGATCAGTTCTGAAACTTTACGTGTCGTACCGGGTAGGAATCTGAAGCAAATGCTTTAAACTTTGAATTACGGTTCTGCTCTTTTCGAGAAAAAACTTTAAGTTTGATTTGCCTTTTCAACAGGAACGTTGCGAAACGTAGTGGGCCTGTTTTCGCCGGAGGTGACGTCATGGAAGGATTACGCCCCTGTTTTTTCATTTATTTCAAAACACCGATCTTGAAAATCGCTTTCTCTTTACTTTTTAAAATGAATGGATTTTTATTTTATTTTTAACGATGCGTTATGTGAGGAAGTTTGATATTGTGCACAAGTGTTCATTTTTATTTACAATAATTACATTTTTCTTAGAGCTGGACACGACGGATGATTGCTGGACTTCTAGCAGCATCAGCGGCGTGTTCCACCAGCCGCATTTTTTGTGAGCTTGAGAAAATTTGCGCTTTAGTGATGGAAACTAGAACTGCACACTGGCGGTGAACCAACACTTCGTCGCTCTTTCAGCAGCACCGTACTAAGTTTAAGCTCGTCTTTCACGTCATTCATTGCTTTTGGGTCTCGTGCTAATAAACAGAGCTGACGCAGCGCTCGCATGTATAAATCTCGAAACGTCACTATACAACATTCACGATTTACATCGCTCTGGAGTGAGAAATCAAAAGACCTCAAGATTTGTGTTGTTTTGGATTACATCGCGTTTTTTGTACCGCGATAGTGACGCCCACCTGCAGCAATGATAAGAAATCGATTGGATTCGCCTTTCGATGTTCGATCGAAAAGTTCAGTCGCAAAAAATCGATTATTTTTCGCCTGCCGTAATTTGACCGACTTGTGGTGTTTTGAAATGCAAAACGCACTTTCCGTCCCATTCCCACGCACATGTCGGGATGAAACGACCAAGATTTGTGGTCTTTTGATTTGCAAAAGGCGAACTGTTGTGTTTTAATCTGCAAACGTGCACAGACGGCGTCGAAAGGGCAGACACGCAAAAACGGCCTTCTCTCAAAATGTCGATTCTTAAATTATGGTGTTTTGATTTGCCACTCCAGCGCTGTTCGATCGGAAAACTGACTGGCGGTAGATTTAGCTGGCGGTCGTCTATCTTCTAATGACGTAGTTGTTAGTCGCCCAGGGCTCCATGTCGTCGGTGTTCCAGAGCGTTCAAGTGTACTTCAAAACGCTATAAAACTAGATTGGGTGGTCTTTGCTTAATGTCAAAAGCGTAACACCACGAGAAAATGATAAAAGACAGACAAAGAGAGAAGCCGGCAAAAAGATTTTTGTTGACGCGACGGGCGCGACGTTCATTGTGCAACGCGGAAAATGCAAGTTTGCAATTTTTGATTTTTGAAGAATAAAGAGGGAAAAGCGCGGGAGAGAGAGGGATGCAGAAAAATAAGTAGGACTAGAGGGGATAAGGTTGATAGACCACGTTTGGCCGTTTTGTGATTTTTTTGTTTTACGCTGCGCGTTTTAGGCAGGATGCGATAAACCAAGATTGGCATAACCGTTTTGTTTTTCCTTATTATGACAAGGTGTTTTTGGTTCACGACAGCGCTTTGGAAATTTTTAATATGACGCGCGAGCTTGATTATGAATAGTAAGGGAAACGCAACGATTACCATTTTTTTTGAACATTTTAATTGGCTTGATGTTTTGGGGTGCATACTATTCGTTTTTTGTTACACGTTTTCTGATTAGCCGCTCAGTTTACCTTGAGTTGCGCTGTTGGGTTTTGTCGACTAAAAAAATTTTACTAACAAGAGAGCTTCTAGAAACGTACCTTCAGTAGGGGGGCATTCATATTCTACGTAGAATTGAAAACGCACTTTTAGATCACCCCGTGGTAGAATTTTATAACGCATGAAGATAGGCCTATGTTTAGCACATAACGTAGAATTTAACTCTACCCCCTGTCATTCTACGTAGAATATAAATGACCACCAGCAGTAC
>JAQGBB010000743.1:0-16853 GCA_034691745.1 Prismatolaimus dolichurus
CTCCTAACTGACGTCAGTTGTGCACGGCCCCTAAATGTAGCATTAAACTGTGGCAAAGCGGGCAAAGGCAGCAAAATCACCGAATACGTAACTTTTAACCGTAGCTCTATGAGGAATTTTTCTCGGAACAAAACTGTTCAAGGCATCACTTAGACAGTGTTCAGAATACACTAGTCAATTGTCAATGTAAATATGAAAAAATACAACATATATTTTAAATTATTGTTGCAGACTAAAGACTCAAAGTTTGGTTTGAATTTTAAGAAATTTTCTCCATGTAACGCTTGTAAGAAAATCAAATCATTTTTAAACTCACCCGCAGAAGCTAAAACTGTACACTTTTTAAAGGCTTCTCAAAGAAGCAGCAACAAATGTAAAAATCAAGGTAATTAATAGGAAAAGTATGGTCTGCTCAGTTTTTTGTTTCAACACTCAATCAATAGTGTCTGTCGTCGTCGGATCCGCCAGAAGCAGCCTCGGCCTTCCGTACCCCGCCGTCTGTCGCCTTCTTCGGATCACGTAGATCGCCCCAAGCACGATCACCGTCACGAGCATAAAGAAAAGCACACAGAACGTCACAAACGAGCTATAATAGTTTGCCGGTGTCGCCATCACTTCCGCCGTACAGTTCTCGCCCTTCGACCACGTCAAACAAATCTTCTCGCCTGTCACATTGTCGCACTTGTAGACACCAGGCACCGGCTTACAATAGCTTCCACACTCCTCGCCGTACCAGTCCGAGTTGCACAGCTTCTTACCCGTCGTCTGATTGCACGTGTACTCCTTCGTCTCCTTACAGTACACGGCGCACTTCTGCTCAATGTCGAAGAAACCATTCTCGCAGACGATATCACCTGTCCGATTATCGCACCGGTAGTTGGGCATCTTTTCGACGCAAAATTGACTACAGTTCGCGTTGTAGTAGTTTTGCTTGCAGAGCTTCTCGCCCGTCGTCGGGTCGCACTCGTACTGGCCGAACTCGTTCGGCTTACAGTAGACCGAACAGTTGAGCTTCACGTTGAACTGCATCTGCTTACAGAGCTTTTCGCCCGTCATCTTGTTACAGGTGAAGTTCTCGTTCTTGGCGCTATCATTGCAGAGAACGGTACACGCGGGTCCAAAGTAAAACGGGTCACAGTTGGGCCGAAGATCGTACCAGAGCTGGCAATTTGGAGGGACGGTCACGTTTCGGCTAATCGAATTTGGCCCTTTGATCGTGACGTTGTCAGTGAACTTGGGAGAAGTGGGCGTATCGCCACAACCGCTTGGCTTCATCGTTAGCTCGAAAGTGAGGTTTGTGCCATTGGCAATTTGGTTCACGTTCGTGGAGCCATTACACGAGAACCCGTTCGGGAAGATAAGGATGTTCGTGTTCTTTGACCAAGGCTGTCGGTCACATTTGCTTGTCTTACCGGCCGCCGTCCACTCGATCGATACTGAGAGGAGGCCACTTGGGTCCGATGGGCACGTGTTGTAGAGCCCTGGACAGCTGATGTTCTTCAGCTGGTATTCGACGGTGTAGGAAGCGGAAGCGACGGCGAGAACGCCGGCGAGAACGCAGAAGAGCGCGTTTTGAAGCATACTTTTCGAAAATGTCAAGTCAGCCAACAAAGGTTAGCTCTTAGACTGCAAGCTTTATGACGAACACATTAAAATGCGACGGTGCAGCGTGATGCAAGCAGCGTAGCTAATACGTCGTATTGCAAAATTACAACGTAGGTGCAGACCGACTCAAGGAAAGAGATAAGATACGCTGCAAGCCACTGATTGAGTGGTGTTAGCTTTGGCAATCTTGCGTAAGCTATGCGCAGGGCATAGCCGACACAGCTAGCTCCGCTACGTGATGTAATGCTGAACCCAGCTGTTTGGCATCGAATGGCAGCTGAAACGTAATTGCAATGCCATGCTGACGGGTCTGCGTTGCTAGGGCGGTACGACTACAAAGCAGCCGGCAAAACGGATCGATTCGGTTCGCACGTCGTGCATCATTCGCTGCGTGTGCAAAGCAAACATCGATGCACACGTAGCGGAACGTTATTCATACTCTAATAGCCAATCGGGACAGGGACACATGACGGAATCAACAAGCTTCTAATTTATTGTATGAAGTTAAGAAGACGTTGCGTGAAAAATGAGGATGCTAACTGGTTGGAAAAGAGCTTTTCTTACTTTGCCCTTTCCTGTGTCGCCCGTTAAAACCGAAAATTAGCCCACGATGAGACGAGGCGTTCCAGATTTCTCCTGACTGTTCCAGAAGACTTATTTACACTGTTCTGAATTAGGCAGCCCGAAAGAAGGATGCTGCCCTAACTGTTCAGGCAAGCTCCACAAACCCCGCTTCCGAAGTTGGCGGACGCTCAGAGGTGCTCCATAGGCCGGATGCCTTCTTCGGCTTGGAAGATTTAGTATCTTCGAACATTATTATTCCCGTAGTTGATCATCATGTCTCAACCGCACGCAATGTGAATCACCTAGTAGACCGAAATATTATTAAAAATCACCGAAATATTATGCAATGTGAATCACCTAATACACCGAAATATTATTAAAAATCACTGAAATATTATGCAATGTGAAATATTATTTTAAACAGAAGTTACTATATGCACAATCACGGAAATCTCTCAACTATTCAGACAGAAATACAAATTCAAGCCATGACATGTAGCAGCCACGTTTTAGAGAGAAATGCCGATATTTTTCACAAATCGCCAAATTAAAAATATAATGGAAACAATCGAAACATTGACGATTCATCAGAGAAGCCAGTAGGTTTTGATCGGAGACGGTTGACCCTAGAGATTATAAAATGTGCTGTAAAAAGCGACACTTGGCAAAATACTTTCTTGCCTTTGGGTGCACTTCATTCTTGTATTCAATAAGAAATTCGCCCGGAAATTTCTCGCGCAAGATGTTCGTCGTCGATTCGGTGATTAGCGGTTTCTGCTTCTCCGCTGTGGCTTGCATGAGGGAAGCTATCTCAACGGTTGTGCCGAAAATGCAGTAGCGCGGTAGACCAGTGCCAATGACGCCGGCCACCACGGGTCCGGTGCTGATGCCAATGCGAAGATCGATCTCCTTTACTGGTTGAGCTTCGTCACCGGTAAGCTCGCCGATATTTGTAACGAGTCTTTTTGCAAACTTCACGACTTCCTTTGTGCTTTCTACTGACGACTCTGGAAAAATTAAGAATTGAAGTTTTCGTCACGATTTTTTGTGAAAATTATTTTTAAAAGTTTAAATTTATTTCACTAATTAATTTAATTTCTATATTTTAAATTGGTCCATTGAAATAAAAATATTTTAATATTTTGGTAGTCCAATAAATATTTTTAAAATTAATTAAATTTAATTAAGTAAACATTAAATAATAATTTAATCAAATAAATTAGTTTAATTAATATAATATTTTTATAATTTTCGATGTCATCGTAATTTGTAGGATGCTCCTATTAAATAAAGTCGTACCGCTAAAAACAATGAAACTGTCTCCCGGCGAAAATACTCGCTTAATTTTCGAATCCGCCTCAATACAACAATCGTAGTAGTTTCGAAGACGGTTGAGAAACGAGACCGTCTGAATTGCAGTGTAACGAAGCGAGAGATCGTTAAGATTTCCAATTCCTATTAAGAAACAACGCCGTTGAGTTGTTGCTTCTTTTCCTGCAAATTTTCAAAAATAACAAAAATCAAATTTAAAATATTTTCACCGACGACGGCCACGGTGGAATTTTCGAAATAACTAGCTTCCGGTTTCTCCTTGTTGGCGATCTTCAGCTGACACGCCTTATCGGGTACCAGCTCGTCCATATAGACTTGAAGCTTATCAGCAACGCTTTGCTTCTTCTTCGTGCTCTCCTCGATCTTCGCGACATAGGTTTCGAGGCTTTGCATCAGGCCCTCGACGATACCCTCTTGACTGCTCATCTTCTGGCGGAGCTTTTCAGCGATTTCCTCGAACGACGGTCGCGATTTGAGGTTGAGCTGAACGCAGCTATTCGCAAGAACGCTGACGTGCAACGGATGAAAGGTAAAGTTCAACTTCAGCAGCTCATCGCGCTGCGAGCCAGGTGCCTGGAGAAACTTTGCGCGAAGCACTTGCAGATAAGTCGTCTTTCCGCTGTCGATCTCGGGCTTGTAAGGAAGTGTACGGGTGAAGATTTCGAAGAGAAGCAGCCCAAAACTGTAGACGTCGATGCGATTGCTCGAGAATCTGAAGCAGAAATGGGGTCTCGAAAAATCGGGCAAAACGTAATGCAAAATTGAAACGAAAAAATCGAAATTAGTCCAAAGAATGTGATTCGAAGACTCGCACGCTTTTGCAAATTCGAAGAGTTGCGATTTTCGTCAAATTCGACGAAACAAGAAAATCGAAAACGTCATCAAAAGTTATAAAGATCAGATGCAAAACTGCAATTCGAATCGATTCAAGAATTTGATTTGCGTTTATGGTAAATCGAAACCTCGCATAAAATCGATCGAAAACTTTTGCCCTTGTTTTTAGTTTGTATTTTCTGCACTTCACCGAGTCCATAACTAACTTGAAATGCTTCCGTGTTCGCTGCTCCTTCAAATCCTGCACGGCCGCCGGATCCATGAAGATCAGCGGTGCTAGCCGCTTCTCATCTTCCGCAACATTCACATCGATGTCATTCTCCGTCGGCAACATCTGCTCAGCGCCATCGCCCATGCTCGAGAGGATCGACGTCGCCGGCCAATGGACGATCTTGATATTCCAATTCGCCGTCACGATGCACGTGATGCAGCTGAGCAGCCCATGGACGATGTTCTTCGCGTGCAGATAGTGCATCCCGCTAGCGATGTCCAGTGCGAACGAGTGCTTCACGGTGTCGTTTAACTCGTACTTGACGAAGCGGATGAACTTGTGGAGTGTCGACCGATCGTTGAGGTAATCGATAACGGCGAAGATTCGATGCGGTGCGGCAGGAAACGCGGTGAACCCGTGGAAGACCATCACGTTGGCGTGCTGGATCTCCCGCCGGAACTTCGCCGCGAGGTACTTCGTCGCACCGCTCATCGACGTGAGGGAGTGGAGGAAGGCGACCTGAAAGAGGATGACCTGTTCGTTGTTCTCCTTCCGCCGTGCGACGACGCCGTTCAGGAGACTGCGCAAGAACATGTTCTTCTTCTTGCTGTTCGCGTTCTCCGCGTGTTCAGCTGGGAGGGCCACGTCGTTTAGCGATTCCGCCGCGACCGTCCACTGCTCGATCGATGTCAGCTTCGCGATCTGTATGTAGATGAAGGTTCCGCCGAAGAAGCCGACGACGAGGGCGATGGCGATCGCGATGAGGGCGATCTGCCAGGACAAAAGTGTGCTCGGTGTGGGCGGCTGCCAACTTTGAAGAACAACGCCAAGGGGGCTCTCTTGGTTGCACGTGAGCGGGGCGAGGAGGGCTTGAACGATCTGTATCTCGAACGCGTCGTTGAGGTTGGCCATCGAGTAGCCGATGACCTTCGACGCTGGGGTCACCCGGAGCATGTAGTAGAAGAAGCCGACGAGCTCCTCCATCACGCAACAGTGGAGGTCAGAGGGGAGAGCACAGCGTGGGAACGCGACGTACTGGAATGTGGCCAGAGGGTATCCGTTCGGGGTCTGTGGGGACAGGAGAGAGAACACGACACTGGTTGCGTTTGCAGTCGTGTTCGGCCCGTTGTAAAAGTCGATCCAGTAGTTGGCCGCGCTTTGTAGGTTCTTGGTCGACGCGTCGAGAAAGGAGGTGAAGGTGGCCTTGGAGTTCTGCAGTAACGCGTAGCTGAGATTATAAGCGACGGCGTCAGCTTTCACGGCGTAGCCGATTGAGTACGGCATTGAGGTGATGACGCCGGCCATTCCGATGGCTTGCTTTGCGAAATAGTTGATTACACCTGGGGGCCAATTCTTGCTGACACCGTTGACAATGTCTGGATCGGCGAAGCTTCCGTACGTGGAGTTCCACGTGTTGTTGAGTGTGCTGAGGGCGGAGGTGAGCAGGTAGGTCGCTGCAGCGAAGTCCGAGCGGGCGATTTGTAAGATTGGCTGATTGGGGAGTGTGACGCCAGGATTATCATTCTGCAGCAGCGAATCATTCCAAAAGTCCAGACTTCCGGTGTACATTCTTGCCATGTTCCTCGTCGTGAGATTGAGTGAGGCGATGCCCGGCAAGTTGAACACGATGAGCAGACCACTACATGGATAGAGTAACTATTGAGGTTCTATTTATTTATTTAATTTATTTATTAAGCTCGATTCGATTCCATTCGACTTGATTCGATGATTCGATTCGAGTAATCTGTGCGCCAGTCACTCCATTTTATTCATGTATTCGATTCCATCCACTTGTTTTATTAATTAGTTCATTTGATTCTATTTATTTCTTTATCGAATTCATTAGATTCATTTACAAATAAATATATTTTGCGATTGATTCATGCATTGCGCGCCGTACTTATTCGATTTTTTAATTCCAGTTCATTTATTTAACTCATTCCTAGCGTTTGACTCATTGGACTCATTTGAGTTTTTTTAGAAAACTTACTCAATTGTAATGGGAAAGAAGACGTAATCCGATGCCACTGCTAGCGTCGATGAGTCCGTCGCACTTGTCTGTGGTGTTGCGATGAAGTTGACGAAGATTGGCTTGCCATTTACGGTGATGTTGGACGCATTACCGAGCGCCGACACCCCAACGTCCAACGCGGTCGACTGGTAGATAACGTCGACGTCCCGACCAGCGGCTATCGATCGATTTTCGCCATAGTTGCGGGCGACGTCGTTAATGAAATTCAAAAGCGATTCGACGCCAAGCCCGTTTATCGTTGTCACACTGTTGCTGCAGTAGCTGTCCGCGCTAACTGTTACGAACTGTTCCAGTAACAGTAGACCCAAAACACGCAATGATGTTTGTATAAGCATTGTTTTCCTAAAAATGTCACTGTCTTCTATAGTGAGTGACGGTGTTCCGGATGCCTGAACAGAGAATAATTGAATCTGGAGACCTGTGGCGCACGGTCAGCATGTGTTCCACTGTAAGGTCTTCCGTTCACGAGATTAGCTCGTCACGCGTGTGACTTTTATCCTAGGCTTTCCGCTATTTTTAGCATTTATTTGTACTTCTCTGTATGTGGTAACTGATGACCGTCACAGCAGGCTTCGCGCGACAAACAAATCTGCGATCCCAAAAGTTCCGAGCAGCTCACGTTGAAACAAAAACTATCCAGCAGCTAGACGCTTTTTGACGTTGAGTTAAATTTGTTTCCTGCATATTAGTAGCTCTAAGAAAAGTTGGATAAAAATGTGCATGTCTACATTCTACTTTCTGATACCCACGCCACACGGTCAGAGAGAATTTAATTGAGTTTTATTCGATTATGTTTCGATTCCGGCTCCTAAATTTTAAAAATTTTAAAATTCTCGATTCAAACTTTCGCCAACCGAGGAACCTAAGTAGCTGTTGCTTGGCAAAAATGACTTTCCACCGATACGTTCTTTCACCAGTTGCCAGTAGTTCGCGAAATTTTTCCGTTAGCCGCGGGCGCTTGTGAAGTTTGTCGTGGTGCCAGGCACTACCGAGCCCACAAAATCGTTCTTGCTCAACGGACTCTAATCGCGAAAACAAGAATTTTCATGTTCATTCTCAAGTTTCTCGTTACAGCATTCTCGCCGATGCCGAAAAGCTCGTTTCCGGCAGGATGCGCTCGTGATCGCGGACAATTGTAACATTTTAATTCAGCAATTTGTGACGTCGGTTGGGACAGTTGTTGACGCCGTAATCATCGCTATTCGAAAGCCTATAAAATGACACTCATTTTTAGTCACATTAGGTAGCACATTTTTCGAGTCACAAATTTTCTTCTCAGCTTTGTTAAAAAATCGCTTGAAAGAGATGTCGAAAGTTATTTGCTTCTTCGTCCTCTGCGCGGTGATGTGCGCTCTCGCGAGCGCACACTGCGTCCTGAACGGCAACACCTGCGGGGACGACGGTACCGGTCACTGCGCTCAGCATGGCGGTAGTTGTCAAGCAGGAACCGATCACCGAACTGGCCAATATTCGAGCTGCACGTGCGTCGGCTGGGGTAGTGGCCGCAAGAAGTAGACGTCGTGGCGCCGATAAAGCTGCCGGAGTTTCAGGGTCCCAACAGACATTTTGCATCTATAAACTAGACCTTACTACTCATTGCAATCAAAATTATGTATGCTCTACCTCTTCGCATATTTTGCGGTCACGTTTTTCTGTTTTCTGAATAAACGCTCGCAGTTTTCTACCGCAGCTTTAACTGCAAGAAATTTCGAAATTCCAAGAATGACAACACTTTTACTTTTCCCGACGTGACGTCATATATCCATGTACGACACAAATTCGTAACACGAAAAAATTCGTTACGCGCTTATAAACGTCCGGGTCCACTTTAGTTTACTGGCAAATTTCATTTCGAAGACACAGAAAATATCCTAGACATTTAAGTCGTACGAGAACGCAACATGTTTAGAAACACAAAAAGCAAAAAGTTTGGCTTATCGTTTACTCTCGACACGTCGCGGTACTTTCAGAAATTACTCCCTTGTTCTTGTCATCTGAGACAAACTTTTCGGAACGTTTATTGAAGAACGCTGTGCTCATCAACTTGTCTACCGAACGTCGACACCAATAAGAACATACAGCACCGTTCACTTGAACAAGTTCTTTTTCGAAATAATCGAAAAGCTCTGGAATCTACCTGACTGGCGTCACCACCTGCGCTGGCTTTTCGAAAAGCCGATGTTTCACGAACGTGATGCCGATGGTTTCCCGATGAATGACATCATCGTTGTTAGTTTTTCGGTTAGGCACAACTGGATTACGAAAAGCTGCTTCCTCCTCACGCTCGTAATTTATTGTCATATCTGCTTCAAGGTGCTCGAATTCGTGAAACTCGGATGAACAACGTCAGCGACGATAGCCTACGTTAACTGCTTTGCAGCTTTATACTCCCTAGCTAGCATGTTCGACGGCGTTACACTTGAAGCAATGCGATTTCACGAGCTATAAAGACGGCGATGATCGTCGTTGCGCTCGCGATCGATATGAATCTAGTTCCAATTTTCTCGTCAATGGTGACTTGGTTGCTGGAAATTTCGACGATGTCACATTTTCAAGACGATTTCGACGACCAAAACCAGAAAGAACATATCTGTTCAGATAAATGCAGACAAAATGAATAGTAATTTCGCTGAAATTCGTTAAAATTATAAAAACTTGTTGCAGTGAAAATCAGAGCAAAAGCGTTTAAATTTCTTGAAACTTCGTTGAAATTACAAAAAAGCTAGTAATAGGCAGAGCGTGGTATTGATCCACGTTCTCTGGTGTACCAAACCAGTGTGCTACCATTGCACCACTCTGCCCGTTAAAGCTCTCAGTGCGAAGAACGCATTTATTGGCGAAGTATACGGCTGACGTAACGTTCATAAAGTGTTGTTCAACAGCTTTCAGACTGTATCTAACGCATTACGCCAACTGTGGTATTACGTTGCAAGACGGCGCTTCAAAAACTGATATCATCGAGCAAACAATCTTCAAGTCTGGTGCATGTGGCGCATGGTCTTTGCGTCCAAAAATTTACGTGGTAAATTGCTAAATCGTGGAACAACCAGCTTGCTTGTAGACTAGCGGCAGTTAAAACGAACAAATTTTGAAATTTAATCAAAACCCTTCTTTAATTATGAAAATCAAAACGAATCGAAGCAACTTTGGTCGATAAAAATGCCTGGACGAAACTATTAACTTTTTGTACCTAACTGCATGGGGAAAGCGGTTTTTTGACCGCGCGAAATTGTACAAGCTAGGAAGCGAAAACAACTCTCACAAGAAATTTTGCTCAAATAGATGAAAATCGAGGAGAAATCCTGAACTTTTGCTGCTACAACACAACAAAGATATCAAAGCGTAGCTGCGGTAGGCTAAAGTCAAAACAAATAAAAAAAATAAAAAAGTCGAATTTAAGTTGAATAGATCCGACGCAATTAAATTTCATTTAAATGTCGCCATCGTAGAGCCTGACTGTTGGCAGCAGCTGTTTCGACATAATATACTTGAATTGATAACATCTTGTACTCGTACATCGGCTCTCGCGACCGGTGTAAAGTTGTTTCCTATTTGAATTTTCATGAATTGTGATCTGTCTGATAATGGTAAAAATTCTAGAATCTATGTATCTTATTTTCAAAAAAGAAGACCATACTCAGCAATGCCTATACAGACATGAAGTTAAAGAACGTGAATTGTTTTGCTTTAAATTTTCAGTAACGGCAAAAACTGCAAAAAATGTCAGTAGACAGAGCGTGGTATCGATCCACGTTCCTCCGGGTCATGAGCCCGACACGCTACCAGTGCGCCACTCTGCCAGTTAGAATCTTCTGTATGAAGAACGCATTTATCGACGGAGTATACGGCTGACGAAACGTTGATGAGGCGTTGTTCAACAGCTTTCGGGCCGTATGTAGCGCGTAGCGCAGTGCTAGGATTTGTTTCATAAAACGTAGGAGATAGGACCTAGGATTAAGGAGTTCCCTAACTTCAAGCGCAGGAGACTCTTCAAAAGTGTTGCATAAAAATATCTTCTATCAAAGTGCTTCTGATAAGTAGATCTTAGGACTTTGTTCTTTCCGCGCAGCGAAAAACGAGTTAATTACTTATTTACTTATTTGTCTGGCGACATTTATAACCCATGTTCAATGTAGTAATATGTCGTTAACTCTTTCCTTTTCTGCTTGCAGTTTGTTTTTAGAAATACTCCATCCTGAGCATTTTGTGAGGGTTTTTGGCAAACATTACATTCATTTGCTGGAAATATTCATTGCGCATGTTCTTCAGATTTTATGATTTCTGTGACCACCAAAATCGTGTCGTTTGTCTGGTAGACTTGAAGGATGGCGAGAAGACTATCTAACCGACAATCAAAAAACGATGTCCGCTTCAGTTTCTGTCGAATTTCAGTTCGAAGGCACAAAAAGTATCCTAGACGGAAGTTTGGACTTGTATGATGATGCAACTCACGTTTGGACACACAAATAGAGCTAAAAGTTTTGCTCATCGTTCACACTCTCGACACGTGCACATCGTCGATGCACTTCCGAAGTACCTCATTGTCGTTTCTGAGAAGCAAAAATAGATCAGTATTCGCTGTTTCGCTTGCGACAGTTTTTTACCTAGTTTTGCCGTCAGAGGTTGCCTATCGTCCTCATGAGAAGATGCGTGAGATACCTAAAAATAAAAATGTCTCCTGCTCCTTGGCACTGACTTTCTCGTTCACCTTGCTCGCAAAAAATGGGAAAATGCTGCAATTTCACCGACACTATTGCGAGCTGCGTCGCATTTCTAATCGCCAGACTCGAACTCCATGTCACGCTAGTGCCAACGCTGCGCGTCTACGAATGGATAAATCGGAGATTCTCCGTCGTCCGATTCTATGACGTCTACTCACCGACGGTTTTCGTTCTGAACGCAGTATCGGTCGATTTTAGCTTATACTGGATGCATCGCGGAGTGCATAGGGTGAACCTGCTTCGGGTATTTACAGACTTCACCACAGTAGTGAGCAATGGTATCAATTTTCAGGCTGATATATCGTGATTCGTGACTAGAAAAAACATCGCAATAGTAAAAAAAAATAATTAAAAAATAAGTTTTGAATTTCAAAGAGAAAAAGTTTTACCCAAAATAATTTTAAAATTAAATAAATTTAAGAAGTTTAGTTAGCTTAAAAATTTGTGAACAATTTTAATATTTTGAAAATTCATCAAAATTCAGCTTTATCATAACTATTTAAAATCATTGAGTTTTTTAATGAAAGAACTGTTTCACAATCTCTTCAGGTGAGTACCAAGACAGCTACGACGATTTGCTCAAATCCGATTCTCTTCGTCAGCACGCTAATTCTAGTATCGTTTATTATTCCACAATGTCGAATTCTCATCCACATCCACCTCAGTAGCATGTATCAATTTTGATCCACACAACGGCTGTGCCAAAGCTTCCGTGAATGAATATAATTTTCGTCACTTCCTCGCATCAACGAGTCCACCACGGTCGAAATGGCTACGTGCGTTCAGAAATTACTACTATATTCTTGCCATCTAATACGAATGGAACGTTTACTGAAGAACGCCGTGCCGATCAACTTGTCTACGGAACGCCGATACCAACAAGAACATACAACACCGTTCACTTGAACATGTTCTTCTTTTTCGAAATAATCGAAATCTCTAGAATCTACCCGATTCGCATCATCGCTTGCACTAGCTTTTCGAAAAGCCGATGTTTCACGGACGTGACGCCATTGGTTTTCCGACGAATGACGTCATCGTTCGTCGTCTTTCAACTGGGCACAACTGGATTTTGAGAACCTGCTTCCTTCGCACGCACGTAATTTATGGTCATACGGCTTCAACGTGCTCGAATTCGTGAAACTCGAATGGACGATGCCAACGACGATCGCTTACGTTAGCTGCTTTGCAGCTTTATATTCCCTAGCTAACACGCTCGACGGTGTTATACTCAAATCGATGCGATTTCAGGCGCTCGGACAGACGGCAATGATCGTCAACGTGCTCGCGACCCATATGAATTTCGTTCCAATTTTCTCGTCGATGGCGATTTGGTTGCTGGAAATTTCGAAGATGTCATATTTAGAAGATGATTTCAACGACCAAAACCTGGAAGAACATGTTTGTACACATCAATGCAGGCAGCATGAATAGTAATTTTGGTGAAATTCGTTAAAATTATAAAAACTTGTTGAAGTGAAAGTGAGAGTAAAATCGTTTCAATTCCTTAAAAGTTCGTTGAAATTACAAAAAAGATTAGTTGGCAGAGCGTGGTATTGATCCACGTTTCACTGGCTTATTAGACCAGTGCGTTAACCATTGCGCCACTCTGCCAGTTGGAGATTTTTACATGAAAAACGCATTTATCGACGGAAGCCACTGCTGATGCAACGTTGATCAGGCGTTGTTCAACACCTGTCGGGCTCGGTGTTCAGTGGAGTATTGCGTTTGTTGTACACGAGATGACTCATTCTCGACAAACCTACGAGCTGTCTAAATCAATGTGAATACTGGTTGTAGTGTTTGTTCGGGATTGACTTTTTCGCAAACTCGGGATCAGGATCGGGATCGGGATTGGCAAAAATTGAACCCCGAACCCGGGATTGGTTTGAGAATGCATCATTTATATCATTGTAAAGTCCCGTAGTTCATTACCGTGTTTTTTCCAAATAAGATACCCTTAATAATGTAGTCGGGTGCACTACTTGACAGGTGGTACACATGAGGTCAATAGCTTTTTTGTTGACGAAAAACCCTAAAAATTTTGCTATTACTGTGCCGGCGAGGCCAGGCCAAGGCCAAGGCCGGCGAGCACAAAATCGAATGCGTGCCTTTGCTGTGACACGTTTTTTTCTAGGTCATCGACTGCTTAAACTTTCAGGTAGTCGGACGTGAAGTGGAAACGTTGATAGCGGGCGGATATTGCACCTCGATATGTCTGTAACAGCAGCAACGCTTCCGAGTAGTGTACCTGGGAAATCCTATTTGGAAAAATATTTCATGCTGTCTGCTGTTGCTGCTTAGCATTGTTTGCGCAGCGCTTTGCCTGCTAATATCAACTTTATCTCAACAGAACTATCGTCAAAGAGTGCTTTCAAAAACACAAATTTTCTGCAAAAAAAAATAAAATTTTGAAATTTTTATTGAAATGTTATTGCATTCTCCTGGAAATTTTTTGAAATTTCCTGTAAAAAAGCGATGTAAGCTAATCCCGGATCTAGAGTGATTTTCCTTTACGATCCGGGATCGGGATTAAAATCAGAAAACAGGCCGGGATCCTGAGATTCGGGATGGGGATCCCGAACGAACGCTAACTGGCTGCTTGTCTCGTGGTGTTCAAGAACGGAGATGTTTCACTAGCATCCTTGTGCGTATTCGCGGCTGCACGTGCATAACAAAATATTATTGCGCAATTTCGTGAAATTTGCAGAGTTGTATAAAATTCCATGGGCTTTAGTATATAGTGCCTAAGCTACCTGTGTCGCGTAAGCATTTTCTTCAAGCGGAAGCATAAGTAGTTAAAGTGGAAGTCTCTCAAACTGTTGTGTTATTACGAAAAATCGTTTAAATTCCCTAAATTGCGTTGAAATTGCAAAAAATGATAGTAGGCAGAGCGTGGTATCGATCCACGTTCCTCCGGGTCATGAGCCCGACACGCTACCAGTGCGCCACTCTGCCAGTTGGAATTTTCTGTACGAAGAACGCATTTATCGGCGAAGTATACGGCTGATGTAACGTTGATAAAGTGTTGTTCAACACCTTTCAGATTGTATATTACGCATTACGCAAACTGTAGTATTACATTGCATGACGACGCTTCAAAAACTGATATGAGTGAGAAACAACTTTCAAGTCTGGTCCATGTGGCGCACGGTCGTTGCGTTGAAGAAATTTTACCTGGTAAATTACTAAATCGTGGAGCAAGCAGCTTGCTTGTGGAATAGCGGCAGTCAAACTAAACAAATTCTGAAATCAAATCAAAGCCATTTTAAACTTATAAAAATTGAAACGAATCAATTGTGGTAGATAAAAATGTCTGGGCGAAACTGTTAATTAGTTGTACTCTACTGTACGGTGAAAGCAAGTGTTTGACGGCGCGAAACCAGACAAGCTAGACACCAAAAACGACTTTCACGAGATGGTGCTAAAATGCATGAAAATCGTGGAGAAATCCACGACGTTTGCTGCTGCAGCACAAGAATGATATCAAAACGTGGCTGTGGTAGACTGAAATCGAAACGAATCGAATAACTGAGAGAAATCGAATTGAAGTTGAATGGAAGCTGCTGCTGCGGGTGGGAATCCCGACAAAAACTAACTAGTTGCTTGTCTCGAGGCGTTCAAGAACGGAGATGTTTCTGTGGTAACCTTGTGCGTATTCGCGGCTGCACGTGCACAACAGAATACTATTGCACAATTCCGTAAAATTTGCAGAATTGTACAAAATTCCAAAAAACCTAGCATATAGTGCCCAAGCTAAGTGTGTCGCGCAAGTATTTTCTCTATGTAGTGAAAATGGAGGTCTCTTAAATTGTTGTGTCATCACGAAAAATCGTTTAAATTTCCTAGAGTTCGTTGCAATTTCTTTTTTGTTGTTTTTCTTTTTCGAAATAATCGAAAATCTTTGGAATCTACCCAAATGGCGTCACCACCTGCGCTGGCTTTTCGAAAAGCCGATGCTTCACGAACGTGATGGTAATGGTTTTTCGATGAATGACATCATCTCTGCTCGTTTTTCGGTTACCTACGGCTGAATCTTCAAAAGCTGCTTCATTTTCACGCTCGTAATTTATGATCATATCTGCTTCAAGGTGCTCGAATTCGTGAAACTCGGATGAACGACGTCAGCGACGATCGCTTACGTTAGCTGCTTTGCAACTTTATACTTCCTAACTAACACGATCAACGGCCTTACACTCAAATTGATGCGATTTCATGAGCCATAAAGACGGCGATTATGGTCATCGCGCTCGCGACCGATATGAATTTGGTTACAATTTTCTCGTCGATGGCGATTTAGCTGCTGGAAATTTCGAAGATGTCATATTTTGAAGACGATTTTAACGACCAAAACCAAGAAGAACAAGTTTGCACAGATGATTGCAAGCAGCATGAATAGTAGTTTTGCTGAAATTCGTTAAAATTATAAAAACTTGTTGAAGTGAAAGTGAGAGTAAAATCGTTTCAATTCCTTAAAAGTTCGTTGAAATTATAAAAACTTTTAGTTGGCAGAGCGTGGTATCGATCCACGTTCCCCTGGCTCATCAGACCAGTGCGCTACCATTGTGCCACTCTGCCCATTGGAATTTTCTGCAGGAAGAATGCATTTATCCACGAAGTATACGGCTGACGTAACGTTAATAAAGTGCTGTTCAACACTTTTTAGTCTGTATGTTTCGCATTACGCAAACTGTGGTATTGCGTTGCATGACGACGCTTCGAAAACTGATATTATCGAGCAAATAATTTTCAAGTCTAGTCTATGTGGCGCATGGTCTTTGCGTTCAAGAAATTTTACCTGGTAAATTACTAAATCGTAGAGCAACCAGCTTGCTTGTGGAATTCAGTCAAAACGAACAAATTGAAACCAAATTAAAGGCCTTCCGAAATCATAAAAATCGAAACGAATCGAATAAATGTGAAATAAATCGGCTGCAAGTCAACTTTCATAGATAAAAACGTCTTGATGAAACTGTTAGTTAATTGTGCTCAACTGTGCGGCGAAGGCAGGCGGAAAACTGTAAAAGCTAGAAACCGGAAACGACATGGTGCTAAAATGCATGAAAATCGTGGAGAAATCTCGAACGTTTGCTGCTGCAGTACAACAGTGATATCAAAGCGTGGCTGGAATCGAAACGAATAAAATAACTGAGACAGGTCGAATTTAAGTTGAATCGATTCGACGCCATTAAATTCCATTCCGTAGAGCCTGCTGGCAGCAGCTATTTCTAGATAATATACTGGAATTGATAACATCTTTTTCTCGCATATCGGCTCTCGTGACCCGTGCAACGCTGGTTCCTATTTTAATTTTCATAAATTGTGGTGTCTAATGATGACAAAAATTCTGCAATTTATATATCTTTTTTTTCGCGGAAAAAGACCAGGCTCAGCAATGTCTATGCAGGCATAAATTTTGCTAAAAAGAATTGTTCTGCTTTGAATTGTCAGTAACGGCAAAAACTGCAAAAAATTTTGTAGGCAGAGCGTGGTATCGATCCACGTTCCTCCGGGTCATGAGCCCGACACGCTACCAGTGCGCCACTCTGCCAGT
>JAQGBB010000744.1:0-16853 GCA_034691745.1 Prismatolaimus dolichurus
AATCGCTTGGGGCCAGAACGAGGTGAACATCGGCCAAGACGGCGTGAAGTATCCGGTCGGAATTTCGGCGCAAACCAACGTGGCAAGTAAGTATCCAATGTATGGTCAAACGGCCAATTATTTTCATTTTGCCTCCCTTGTTTTCGCTACCCGTTAAAAATCAGACTGTCAGCACAGAAGAAATTTTCAAGAGCATTCTAAGTGTTCCACCATGTTTCACCGGCTTCCAGAAAATAACAAACTTTTTGTACATTATTTTATGTCTCTATGCAAGAAGCTCTTAGGCTTTGCCGGTTCCCTTGTATTTTGGCCTGCGGTAGCACACAAAGTTCCAAAACTTTCCCAGGCTGCTATGTAAAATTTCAATTTTTGCTTAAAATCACGTCTCATGTAATTTTAATTTTAAAAAATTTCAAGCACTATTTTACTCACAATGATTCCTTCTAGCGCCACTGCCGTTCGTGCTGCCGTGCCTATAACCCACGCCGAGCACCCAGGGCGGCGCCTGCCTAACATCGTGCAGTGACATCGGCGCCTGTTGCACCACGTCGAGTAACTGCTACAACGGCAACTGTGACCCGAACGCACATATTTGCATGCCGACTTGCACAACGAATGCGGACTGCAACGCCGGTCAAAACCTCTCCGGCCAGCTGCAGAACGTCAACTCCAACATGGCCGTCTGGACGTGCATCATGTACGGCGGGCCGAACTACGCGAACGCGTTCTACGCCTCGTCATGCATCAACGGCAACTGCGTTTGCAACATGAGCTAGACCGAGAAGACAGAGACGTTTGGAAGACGAAAGCATAAATTTTGTTTTACTTTGGACTTCAAATTTTTAGCGGTTTCTGGGTGAGGTCGTAGTTTTTTAATTTTAACTTTGTTTGTGTGGCGCATAATGGCTTTAGTGATGCCTCCATTAGCTTTCCTAGTGCGTGTCTGCGTTGAATTTAAAGTGCGATAGTGTTTGCAAATAGTACTCGTATTTTGCTTTCATATGCTTTAGCCGAATATAGTACTGCTATATGTGAACAAAAGAGTTAGAGCATGATCCTTCCCAGTCCATTGTTTAAAAATTAAATTTATTTTGTGGTATAAGCAAGCAACCGGTTAAATCTAAGTGCACACCTTGCCGAAGGAAAAATGTGTTTACGCGCTAATTTTCATGTTCTAAACATCGTAGAACATCACAGAAAAATTTCCCAACACAAATGTGACACAGTTTAGCGTTCGGCGTTTGCTGTCTTTTTCTGCATAGAGATATAGGGATACGTAGAAAAACAGATTGAAATTGACAAAATACTTGATGTGCGATAAAAGATGTGGAAGCGACAGCTCGACGTGCAGTTTCTCGAAAACGAGATAGCACTCGAGCGTTGGTTCCGGAATGATGAAGCGGCAAGTTTCCACGTGGTGTCAAGCTTTAAATGTCGCTGTGCTTGCAATGTGCAAACACAGCTGCTCAAAAATTAACCACGGTCAAACCTTTTTCCGCCGTGTTTGCCGAAAAAGAAAAAAATATTTTTCCGGGTGCGGCCGGAAAGAAGAAAATTGGAAATTTTTCTCGGGCAGCTACCAGAAACGAAAAGAAACGGAACATTTTTTGACGGGCCGGAAAAATATTTTTCTTTTTTTACGCCTTTTCTCCAAAATTTGAAAAAACGACGTGAGTGAATTTAGGACACAAGTTGTCTGAAGTTGGCCCAGAGAGATGAGAGTGAAGACATTTTATAACATAACGAGTAAACGTACAGTGAAATGCCCATATTGTTGAAAGTTTGGTGCAGAATGGGTATCTTTTCGTGTGTGGGGGTCTTCCATAAAAGACATACGCAAAAAATTTGGATTTTCGGACCCCCGCCCTTTGCCTTATCCAAAAATTCCGTTTTAGACGAACCTCTCCCCCATCCTCGGACGTCCGCTTTCGGCGCACCCTAGAAAAGATACGTGGGTACAGAAAACACTTTCGAAAACAAGCCGAGTACCGTCAAACGTAAAAAATTCGGCTGGCCAAAAATTGTGGAGCAGATTCGGCTTAAAATGCAATTCGCAGCTCTGTTTCTGTGTAACCAACGTAAAAGTGTTCCATCGAAAGAAAAGTTGGTGTCGTCGAAGCAAAAATGGAGAAAATTTGCGCATTTGTCAAACAAATCTCGCCATCCATAACAATTTTCTGTACATCCACTGTCGCTTGACTCCCCTCCCCCTGTCCAAAAATGTCCGCTTTTTCTTCATTTTCCCCGGATCCCCCTCCCCCTTCAGCGCGGACGTTTTTTTAATGGAAAGCCCTTGGATGGAAACGGATGAAATCGGAAAATTTCCGTTTCCGGAAGGGTCGGAGACGGAAAGAAACGAAAAAGTGTTTTTCTGACCCTGTCGGAAAGAAAAAATTGGGAAAATAATTTTTAGGGTCTGGCTGGAACGGAAAGAAACGGAAAAGCTGAAAAATCGCCTGGAAAAAATCACTACAAAAAGAACGTACGGCGTGACGGAGGAGAGTAAAGGGGTAACGCCAACGTTAATCCTAACTCATGGGGACTGGGGATAGGCAATATTTACGGACGAAGGAAAAAAGTAAAGAAATTCGATTTCTTTTACGGACGTCTTTTATGACAAGACCCTGTGTTGTAGGTATACTGACGGCCGCTCACTCCGTCCACATGCGGGGGAACCCACTACTCGTTTTCTTCTTCACGACAGCTGTTTCCTCCCTCCCCGCCTATTATCTGATGGAGATAGCTGACCAGCAAGTGTAGAATTTGCTCCGAAGCATAAAATGAGAGCGGACCTGCAACCGCAGTTTGCACATATCTCAAAAGTCACTTACAAGTAATTTTTCTTGCGTTCTTTCTCTATTACGGGAACACAGCAGCATGTCACAATTTCCTTGAATTAGCACCAACCGCGGAGCTAAACGGTGAACAATAAATTCTTCCGTTGCCCCAAAACAAGCACTTTTTCATAATGGTGTTTTTCACATTTTTTCTCTACTCCTTAATCGGCCCTCCTGTCACAATCACGTTCTCTCCCTCTGTCGAAAATATCCTGGCACCACATGTAGACTGCATACGGGAGGAAAAAACCGTTCGTGGTGGTCACTCGCGTCAGAGTTCAAACAGTTTGTCGTCGACATTTTTTTCGCGTCTGTGTGTCTCCTGTGAGTCTTTCTGCTGATGACTGGATGCTACAGCCTTTACCGCTGACCTGACCGAACGGTTTGTTCAGTGCTGTACAAGCGGGTGTACAGGAAATACGCACCCTTCGCTGTATCGCGCCGATAAAAACAGCTTTTCTCGCTTGTTGACCGAAATTTTATTATATATCTGGTTATGTTCAGAATTTTTTAAATTTTGAAATTTTTAGGTTATTGCTGTTTTTCATTTTCTCTATTTTATTTGCAGCTTTTAGTGTGTACCCATCGGTTATAAAATGAGGAGTAGCTGCCGTGAAGATCGGGCGCCTTTATTGACCACATCGGCGAATAATCGAGGTCGAATCGAACTGGTCAACGTGCCGCAAGCGGAGAATGACGATGTGCGTTTTCCTGTCCAAGAGTTTGACATGTTTGCCATTTCTATCAGCTACATTCTTTATTTCAGACACAATTCTCCTTTCGGAAGCTCTGGGCGTTCACGGGACCTGGTTTTCTCATGAGCATCGCGTATCTCGATTCGGGCAACATCGAGGCGGATATGCAAGCTGGTGCTGTCGCACAATATAGGGCAAGTTTCTATAGTCAGGTCACACACGTTGAGCCGGCCATATGATATGACATGCTTGATTTTTGGCAGAAAAATAAAAACTGCAAAATTTTATTTAAAAACAAAAAGATAGACGACAAGGCAAAAAAATTACTAAACAAAATTTTAAAACTTTCTGGGAAAAGTTATGCTTTAATCGAGATAATGAAACCGTATTTTGTAAAATATAAAAAGACTAAAAAATTGACATAAAAATAAAAATGATTTACAACAAATTAAAAACTTATTTTCAAAAATTCAGAAAAAAAAATTTATTATTAAAAAAAAGTATTTTTAAAAGCTCTGCAACGAAGAAATATTTTATGACAAAGATTTTATCATTTTAGCTTTTGTGGGTTCTTCTCTGCGCGCACGTCTTCGGTTTCTTTCTCCAGCGACTCGCCTCTCGACTTGGCATCGTTTCCGGTCTAAATCTTGCCGAACTTTCTTATCACTTTTATCCTCGATTTCCTCGCATCATTCTCTGGCTTATGGTTGAAATAGCGATCATCGGCGCTTCCATGCAGGAAGCAGTTGGAACAGCGGTCGCGTTTTACTTGATCTCAGACGGAAGAATTCAACTGTATGCTGGAGTTCTGATTACGGTTTTCAACACGTTCGTTCTCCTAACCGCCGAGATGTTGGGTTTGAGAATACTCGAATTTATCTTCGGCATGCTAATTGTCGTTATGGCTATCGCATTTGGATACGAAGTACGAGCGAGCTGAAAAAATCATAAAATTATCAAGTTTAGTTTTTAAATTTAGTTTATAAAGATTAATTTAGAAAGTTAAATTAAATTTTACTTAATATTTTCTTATCTTGCAAATTTTTGATAGAAATTATATAATTTTGGACGAGAACGTGTGAATTACTCTTTGCTTTATAGTATGTAACAGTGCCTCCGCCACAAATAGATGTCTTCAATGGCTTTATCCCTTTCTATTCATCGTACACTGGGTCGATGTGCCTACAGGCAGCCGCCGTGATGGGCTCAGTAATTTCACCGCACAATCTGTATTTTTATTCGGCACTTGTTCAAGTGAGTTCTACTGAAAAAATATATTTTACTCATTTATTTTTGTTTATTTATTTATACTTATTTTTATTTATTTATTTAGACCCGCGACATCGATCGACATCGGCGTTCAAAGATCGTTGAAGCGAACACATACAATTTTATCGAAAGCGTAATCGCACTAACATGCTCATTCTTCACCAACCTCTTCGTGATGAGTGTCTTCGGGCGACTGATGTTTGGCACAACAAACGCAAGAATGGTATCTAAAATGCGTTCTAATTTTAAGGAATATTGATTAGCGATTTTTTAGCGAGAGCTATGCTTTGCAAGAAACGACACGTCACATGCAGCCACTTTCAGCGGTGCCGACAACGAAACGGTTGCCGTCGATCTCTATCGCGGCGGTCTCATTCTTGGGTGCGAGTTCGGCAGCGCATGTCTCTACATTTGGGCCATAGGCATTTTCGCGAGCGGTCAAAGTTCGACAATGGCGGAAACGTATCTTGGGCCAGGCGTCATGCAGGTGATTTGCTTGCAATGCAGGATCTTCCAAACGAATGGTTTGATTATTGTGTTTTTTGAAAAGAAAAATCTAAATTTTTTTGTGGCAGCAAAAAGGCAAAATATTTTTTCCGATGAGAATAAAAGAAATAAACGGAATGATTTTACGGCCTGAAATTGTTTCATTTTTCTACATTGTCCATCAGTTTCAGAAGAAGCGCTGGTTGCTTAGCCAATCAAAAAAGGAAAAAATAGGCGAAAATGAAAAACAAATATTCCGACCATGTGAAAGAAAACAAAAAACGGTTTTTTTTATTTTTCGTGCATGACCAAAAACGGGAAATCCGAAAGATTGTCGGAAAAACACTAATTACTGGTCAGATTTTTGTCTGGCTTGATTTTCAGGGTTTTCTTCAACTTCGCTGGCCAAAATGGGCTCGCATTGCTGTGACCCGTTTTATCGCTCTCGTGCCGTCCGTCATCGTGAGTGCGCAGTCAATGGAGAATTTGACCTCATTCAACGAGCTGCTAACCGGTCTGCAAGCTCTTCAGTTTGCGCCACTCATACCCCTTCTTACATTCACGGCGTCGGAGAAAATAATGCGCGATTTCAGAAGCAATCGGTAACGTCTTCTTCAATAGCCAAACTAATAAAAATTCATCAGAATAGGTGTAAATGAAGTAACATTAAAAGCATGAGAAATGAATAAACTTTGACTAGAAAAACTGTAAAATCAAAACTACAACATAAAATTATAAAGCCAATTTTGGAAGACAAATAAATAATACAAAAATTGTCAGTGAAGATTTTAATATTACAAAAACTGAAAATAAACGACAAAATATTTTTTTGCTTAAAATGTGTGGAGAAATTTGAAATAAAAACTAGTAATAAAAATTAAAAAATGTGTCAAATCAATAATAATACAGCTATGCTATGCGAATATCTTTTTAATCTCTAGATCATCTACAATTGTTCTGGCGTTGATCTGTGTTGTCATAATGTCCATCAACGGTCACCTTCTATTCTCATACATCCTCGAAAACTCCCCACGGCATTGGACCACATATATGAGCCTTGCATTAGCTCTTTTGCTTTACGTTTTTTTCGTGCTTTATCTCTCGTGGTTCTTCTTCGAAGCGCTGGGCTTTCATCATCTCAACTCAACGTCACTGGTATTGATAACCATTGAGTTCTACGGGTCAAATTAAAACTAAATGCGTTCTTTTATCTGCTTCTAGGTTCACCAGTTATTCCCAACAAATTTATCACTTCCAGTCAGCTTCCCGTGGCTTGAGACGGTGTCATCCCCTGGAGGCATGATTCGAACGACGTCATATACGGCGATAAACTGACGAATGCGCTTTGATCTCAGAATGCCTATTAAAGCACTATCTGCTGAAGAAGCTACAAAATGCAGTGCTTAAGTGATTTTAGATCTCAGCTAAAAATTAGTCGGAAAACTTATTTTAGATTTTACTACTTCTAGAATCAAGCGCCCTCGTAGTATGCCTACGTTTTATCGATTCGCAGTGTTATGATGTTCCGTCAAACATATCTCATATTAGTAGAAATTAGCGACTAACGCCATCGTTTCCGGCTGCTACGTCCCACGAGGACGTAGACGGAAGTCTCGTGTGCGTGATCGTAAACAATTTGACAAGAAAATGTTATTTGCTATCAGCTTACTTGAATAGTAGAAGTAGCAAAAAAAGCGAACAGTTAGCTTGATGAGCACACTTGATAACTGAAAATATGCCACAAATGTTTCGACAACTTGCCAATGGGTGGGGTAGACAATAAATTTACGATCCCTCTCTCTCAGGCCTCCTAGTGAGCTTCAGCGCAGTCTCGAGATTAAACGCCTTCCTCATCTCAACGAGGATATGTCCCATGAACTTCGTCCAAGCGTTCACCAACGCCGGGCTCGACTGCCCCTCGCAGACGCTCTCGACAATCGACCGTTTCGCGGCGAGCCACGTCGGCGCATCAAAGTGAATCGCAAAGTCTGTATGTCGGCGCCCAAGCGACGTGATGAGTTCACCGCAGGCGAACTCCCTCTTAGTGTTCAGCAGTTCGACGATCGAGCTGAGAAAAATTTCAGACCGATTCAAATGAGCGCGAAGCTTTGGAGATCGCCGGAGCGTCGCCTCATCATCCTCATCGCGAATCCCCAAACTTGACCAGTAAATCCGCGGTGTTTGAGCGATTATTCTCAGCCACGCTTTCAACATCACGTGACTTGGTTGCGTTTCCTTCATTGGTCGAATGAACAAAAGTGCTCGACCGATCACAGTGCTCGGATCGTCGCGAAGACGATTTTCCCACGATTCCTTGATGAGTTCTTTCTCCTCGGCGCTCATCGTGGGGAAAATCGGACGGACCTCATCGAGCGAGCGGGATCGACGCCTCAATGAGAAGCTCGCCTTTTCGTGAAGGCGTCGGTATCGTCCGGGTGTCGATAAGACGGAGGGTATCGTGGAGTTCCTTACCGAACCGGTTCGCGGGCATCTGTCGAGTTTCAAAGGCTGCTTCGACCGAAAAGTGAACATTTTTTTCCGAGTGAGTGAAATGATCACGAAGATACTATGGCTTGGTGCACTAGGCAGCTAATTAATTACGCCCTGACGCAATCGTAACAAACAGAGGAGTGAGAAAAACACGTGTGACGTGGGGCTTCGGGCCAAGCTCGAGGAGTGTTCGTGATGGGGCAGATGAAAATAATGCGGGGTCAGATTTAATTAAAAGTAATTCTCTGCTGAAGAGCGATAAGAAGGGAGAGAAAACGCCGGTCTTATCGAGGAAAGCATACGTGCTAATTCTGTTAACAACATGAGGTAGCGAAAATCTTCTAGATGACTTGCAGACGTAATTTCCTATTTCGCATCTATAGAGGCACGTGGGACAAAATTAGTTTAATCAACCTGCTCGTGACAGAACGTTGAAATATGACGTCACGGAGCAACGCGGAAGGATTTTTCTGTGGAGGTATTAAAAATCCTTGGAGAACTGGACTTTTAGCAGAGGATACAATAGATAAGAGAAACCAAATGAAGCCGATGTGTAGCTAGGACTTACCTAACACGTAGTCGGATCGAATTACCACTAAAACGGTTGGAAATTGCCTTTTTGGTTTCTCATAAAGTCGGTAGAAAAAAAAAACAATTTTCGTTTTCTGAAAAAAGATTTTAAAAACATTTTTTCAATAATTTTGCATACTCATTTGTTCAACACCCTCTGTATTGGTAGTATTTTGCAAGTCATTTCCTCTCACTCTTAAATATGCAAACCCTTTCTTCTGCCGTTGTTTAGACTACATCATTCGATTAGACATAAGAGCTGCATAGTTTTGGGCTTGCAAAGCACGTCATGTTTTAGCAAGCAACGTCACCAAGTATGCTATGCGCACCATTCTTATCAGGCCGATAAGCTGAAACTTAGCCTCCATTTTGTTGCGTTCAGAAAACATTACCATATACTGTCAGTAGAAAATCAAGCTTGACAATGTCTTCGATCACGCTGCTAGTCTTAGTTGCCTGTCTTTCATCCTGCCTTGCGGCTATCAATCCCACTGGTGGCCTCAACCTCAACGATCCAGTCGTTAGCCTCTCGCACGCCGCCCACTGCGCCGAAGTCGTGTTCGAGCATCGAACGAAGAACATTAGCGTAAAGGTCGACGACGAGTGGGGCCGCATGCACATCGCCCATTGCAGTCGCATGGTGCGCGACACGGCGGCGTTCTTTGCTAGCGTTCCAGATTATAAGTAAGACTTGAGAGCATTTTGTGCGCTAAAGGAGAAACTTTGAAAAATATTAAAAACAAAAACATTTTAATTTAAAGTCCAAAAAGTAAATAAAAACAAAAATTTTTTATTTTAGTGTCGATTCAGCGACCTGTGAGCGAGTGAGGAGCCTTGCTTCACTGTGCGGCGATGAGTGCCAGAAGTTCAAGTTTCCGCCGAACTACGGCAGTGAACTCAACCGAAACGAGCTTGGCCGCATCCTCATGAAGGAGTTCAAGGGCGAGGCACTGACGGCACCCGAGGCGGTTTTTGTTCGCGTAAGGCATTAATCTGAATTTTGGTTTTTCTTCGACGTTAATATTATATTTTTGTAGGAATTACACAGTGACTACTCAATCCGCCTTGGCGCACTCGGCATCTACTGCAATTTCAAGGGTGACACGAAAGCCGTCGCGAGCTACCTGTCGGGCTGTCCGTCCACGGCATGCCCTCTCGACTGTGTGCACAGCCGGAAATAGACCGCGATTTATTATTCTCTAAAACGGCTGCACTCTACATATGAACGTCAGCTTTCTGAAATATCACGTCCACCATAAGTCACGACACATAGGAGGCAAAGTGTCCAGAGCTTTTCTCCAAAATTGTCTGAATCAATTTTCGCAATTTTTCTCACAAATTCACATTAGATAGATTGGTCTAGCTGCACTTTTGCCAACTTGCCAACCTGCGCTGCACGACTTATGGTCAACTCGATATTTCGCAAAAATTTTAAGTCTAGCTTTGATTAAAAAATCGTCTTATTGGTTTAGTCAACATCATTTTTCGAAGGTTTTTTCGCACTAGCGAAATGGACCCCATATCTTTTTGCGAGCTTTGCGCGCGAATAGCGGTTTCTCTGTTCTTTTTTTAAGATATTGTTGCTGACACAGTCTAACATTTTTACTTTGTTTCACTGCAACTTTTCCTCATTACAAAATAAAAATGTCTGTCTGTAAGCTGACGCTATTTTTCTGTCCATCCACGGCTCAAGATGACGTCACAAGTGCTACTCGAAAACGAGTCAACAGAATCACAGTTTTCTTCTTGAGTTATTTGCTTCCGCCCGCTCCGCGTATAGTGCGCATAGATGACGCTTAGGGGGCGCTTCGCCGTCGAAAGCGTCCTCCTCCGACAGAGCAGGTCAGTCATCTCCTGCCGAATTCTTCAATTATGAACAGCATAGACGACCACGTCAGCAATGCAGCTCAGTGGGTACCAGAGAACGCCGACGTCAGACGCCGCGATGGAGAGGCCAAAATATCTGACGAAGAGTAGCTCAAGATTTGGAAGAACGGAGAATAAAACGTTCGCCACCATAATCCAACCGAGCGTGCGCGTAATCAGATGCTGCTGAGCGTAGCCATTCGCGAAAATGATGTCCAACTTTGCTAGCTTCTTGTAATGACGCCTGATGGCGGAAAAGATTAGAACATAGATCAGAAAAGAGATCATACCGAAGGTGATGATCGAAAAATAATTATAAAAAACATAGAAACAAGTCTCGGCCTTTGAGACTTGCGTGCAGTTAACGCTCCGGGGCCGTGCATTCAAACAATCCGTACTGTTGCCTCCGATCAATATTGCCATCGAAGCCGATAAGAAAGCCGCAACGAAGCTAGCTATCGCGAACTTGATCTGTACCTGTTAACGCACGCGCGAAATCCCGATTCCGAAACGGAGTCTTCCACAAAAGACGTCAGCTCAGAATTTGAATTTCTTGACTCCCTCGCCTTGTCCGCTTTGGTCCACCCCGTCTCCCTGTAAACGTCCACTTTGGTCCGACCGCCTCCCCACCATGTGGACATAAAAAACCACTAAAACTTTTCAACGCCCAAAATCGTTTTTCTGTAGTTGACTTTAAGGTGTATCACGATCATGTGCTTAAAAAAATTGCGACGCAAATTCGTTCCAGAACTGCTCAGGTACATGCATTTTTGAAAGATTTTTCAAAATTTCGACCTAAACTTTGTCAATTTTGACCCGGAAAATTAAGGCTAATTTTAACGAAAAACCGTTGTACGTATGTCAATTTTGCGGACGTCCACTTTGGCTAGACCCTCTCCCCCTTGTCCGCAAATGTCCGTTTTGGTCCGAGTCCCCTCCCTTTTTGCACGGACGTCTTTTATGAAAGTCCCCAAGCTCGGAATTCCGACCATTTTATGATTCCGATTTCGATTCGGATTCAGAAACTTTTGTTCCAAGAACGCTCGGAATCACAATTGGACAATATGATCAAATTTCGAAAACCTTTCCATTTTTAGAAATTTAGTGCAAATGTTTATTTTTCAAACATTTTTTGAAATTTTTTCTAAAATTTTAAAGTTTCAGACGCAAAATCTGAGCAACGAAAATTAAATTTTGTCAATTTTATTTTCAGTTTCCGTTGTGACATGACTGTGACTACAGTAGTGCTGCATATTTTCCAAAAGTGAATAAGACTGTAAATAGCACATTTTCGCCTTAGGCTGTCAATTCCGATTTCAATTTTGATTTTGTGTCACTTTTGGGCAATTCCGATTCAAAAATTGAAACAAGTGGCCCGGCAAAGCCGAAAAGCGTCCGACAATTGAAGAAAAAAATTGAGCTAACAAAATTTTGGAATACACTGGAACACTCCGGAACACTGACTGTTCTAACGTTTAGGTGGATGATATACTGTACCATGATCCTCTGAACGTCTGAGGGGGATAGGGGAGATAGAGGGGAATAACTTTACTCTGACCACTTACATCCTACTTTATTTCGCTCGTACGCTTGCTCCATGTCGGATGCAAACAATCTGATTTCGCGCGTTCGTTAGCACCTGTTGATCAGATGTTTTTGAAAGGCAAACGCACAAAAATCGCTCGAGAGCAATGAAAGTACACACGATCGAAGGAAGCTGTAGGCTAAAGCTCCACGACCAGTTGATCAGCGAAATCCAAAGAGTTTCAAGATTACATCCGACAAGAGCGTCCCCGGATTTCGCATTCCGGATGCTTACAAAACTGTCGATTACCAAACGTAGGCCGCAAAAGGCGTCGACGCATGAAAGCGTACAAACGAGAACGAACTGTCGCCGAAGGGTCTTGTTTCGAAGAACGGCGAGGGCGACGAACAGATTTCCAACGACGGCAGCAACGCCGATGAGAACGACCGCAGTCTGAATCGCAATCTGTGCGTTTGCAGACATTTTGTTCATTCCTTGTGAGAAGCTGCAGCGCCACTCCTAGGAGCACTATTTTTACGATCGAGATAAGCAGGTACAGTACGTAGCTAACGTGTGCAGCCAAAGTTGGCTGCAATTTGACGTCTTATAATGACATTGTGTTACAAGGGCCCATGGGCTCGGCCGGGCCGCCTTGGGCTGAAGGGTCAAGAGCAAATCATGGGCCCGACTGAGGTAGGAACGAAAAGCCTATGGCAGAAAAAGTGTTTCAAAGCGTTTCAGGATGTTCCAGAGCGTTCCAGTATGTTTCAGAATGTTTCAGAGTGTTCCAGGGTGTTTCAAATTTTTTTTAGAATTTTTGGTTTTTTGGCCAATTATCAATGCACTTTGGCTTTGCCAGTCTACTTGTAGTTAATTTCGTTCCATCGTAACAAAACGAGTTACATAAGGAAAACAATGGCAAATAATTTGGGCCTACTCATGTAAAACCACTCAGCAAAAGCTATCTCGACACAATCTCAGGCGCATATGCAGCGACCAAGACTCATGTAAGACTGAGCAACTGCACATATTAATTTTAATCTAACGTCTAGAGCGCAAGGAGTGATGAAGATCATAGAAATAACGAAGCATGACGGCAGTCCATATCGGAAAATGTGAAAGCTGCAAGGTATTTTAAAAATTGCAATGCTAACGTTAAGTTTGTGAGAGCAACATTTTGAGAGACTTTAGGCACTTTTATGTAACGGGTGTACACGCTTAGAAGTTGCAAACCCTTTTTAAAATTATGGGTTTTTGTAAATATTTTTACAAAATTTTTCGCATCAGAAGGAATAACATCGGTCCAGCCAATCTTGAGATATAAAATGACAAACTTAGCATAATTTAACACGTAAAACATGTGAAAATTCGTGCATAAAAGCACACACTAGCAGTCCAGGCCTAATTTTTTGCAGACATATGTAGATTGACGTAGCGGTGCAGAATATCGAAGACAAACAAGGGTCATGGGTCACTCTCGGCTGCTATTCTCCAAAATGTGGTATTTTTGGATTGCCTTTGGCTACATCTACGCGTGGACACGAAAAACTGAACTTACGAAAACAGAATCGTAATCAGTGCATTTTTCTGCATTTTCCACCATTTTATTTTGATTTTTGGTAAATTGTCTGTTTTTTTTTTGTTTTAATAAAAACCGTCACCACAGGTGCTTCGTAAATGAGCATACGAAGCAGGGTTTTAGAGAACAGATAAAGTTTCGCCAAAAATCAGAATAAAATAGTGAAATGTAGAAAAATGCGCTGATTAAGAATCTGTTTTCATAAATCTAATTTTGCTAATTCACTGCAAAGATGCAGCCAAAGACGGTCCAAAAATACCACATTTTGGAGGATAGCAGCCGAGAATGACCCATGATCCCCTGTTTGTCTTCGATATTCTGAATCGTTAGGGCAATCTACGTAAGTCTACAAAAAATCAGCCTCGAACTGCAGTGTGTAACTTTGTACTCGAATTTTTATATATTTTTACGTGTTAAATAACACTTACTTTTTGATTTTGTATCGCGAGATTGGCTCAACCCGATTTTCTTCCTTCTAGTGCCAAATAGTTTAAAAAATAATGAGAAAACATACGATTTTCAACGTCGGCATGCAATTTAAAGCTTGTCCACCGAGTACCGGAGCCTCTTAGAATTTTTTTCGTAATTTTGAAACGCAGAAAGCAAATTTTTGTAATTTTTAACCAATTTAACTAATTTTGTAATTTTTTTAACAGCTTAATCAATTTAACCAATATATTAGTAACCCATTATAACCAATATAACCACCGCTGTAATTATTTTAAATTATTTTTTTTTCCAAGGGATTTACCGTGTTCGTGTACCAGTAGTGTGTTGCGTAGTTGTATCGACTAGCTAACGATTCGTTCGTAATTAGTTGCCGAGGATGTGCTAGTTGGTGAGTGCCTCGATAAACTCGGCGTCAGAGCCGCAGATTCGAAAGACGCTTTCGGCCGACATGGATTTTTCCTTTCAAATCAGAGGATCACGTCAGCCTGGAAACGCCTGATCCAAACTATTGATTTTGGTAGTATATCTTTGATCTCATGGAACACTTATATAACTGTTTAGCACAAAAAGTGCTTCCAAAAAACCTAAGTTTTACAGGGAATGGGATATTGCAGCAAATACGCCATCACGTTTCACCAAACTGAGCCGAGAACGATGTACGCGCTGGAGTACCTCATCTATCATCCCAAAGTTTCCGTGGAAAACGACAATCGCGGTCGGCATCGAGAATAAACAGCTATTAGCGATAATGATCATCATCGTGATCACGTGAGATCATTTCTCTAATAACATCGACCGTCTGATTCTCGCTGATTTGCAGACGCATTTCCGTTCTGCCATTTCAAAACTGAACATGAAGAAGTCGACGGAGTACTTGAAAGCACCGTTGTGTCAAAATGCTAAATTTGCTGTTCTGGCAGATCGCCGATCAAGATGTTCAAACTAAGTCGTTGTCGAAAGTTGTCGAACACGCTTCAGCGGTTGAGCAGCAACTGGGTGCAAATAGTAGATTAGATATTCCATCTCATACATCCGTTCTGGAGCGATATAGTGAAATGTGATTGCGTAGTCGCTGCAGCAGTCTATTCCCTAGAAGAGAGTATGAACACACATTGTTTAATAGACAAACAACTAATAGGCGTGTAGCAAAAATTCGCTTCGGTTCGCAATTTAGACATATAAATCTCACCTGTTCGATGGGATCGACAATGTACGTGCACAGCCAGGGGTTTATGTCGAAGTTTAGAGCATTCACGTGGCCTAGTCCTATCGGAAGAAAGCGATGACGTCCGTGGGAATCGATGGAATCAATTGCTTTGACGCCAGCTTGCTGCAAGCACCATGCGAGCACGACGTCTTCGGCAACTAAAATGGACTAGAAAATAGGCGTTTGCTGCGGTGGACATCAGCTTCCAAATTAAATTAATACCGTAATCTTCCGTTTACAGCTTACGTTCCCGGAGGCTATGAATGACAAGGAAAACATTATTTCCAAAATTCCTTGACCGGTTTTGGTTAAGTGTCACGGGGGGAGGGGGGGGGTAAAAGATATAGAGAGCGGACACCCATTTGAAAACAATTTGACCAGAAAAGGCCAAAATGAAATACCGTAAATTCTCGGATTTAAGTCAGTCGATGTAGGTGGCGCTTTGACGCTGTGTTTAATGCAACGCGCCCATGATGCGATGTCGCATCAAACACAGCGTAAAAGCGCTCCCCACGCGTACGTTAAATGCGAGATAAGCAAATCGTCAAAGCCGAAAAGGCATCCTGCCGTTTCACAAAAAACACCAGCACATAAGTTTTTGAAGCAGCGAAGAAAAGGAAGCCACGATTTGTCGCCGTGCTGCGTTTTTCCTTTCTTGTAAAAAAAATGAAAAACAAGTAGCGAAGACGCTACGCAACACGATCTGCACGGGTTTTGTAAATGCTTAGCGAACACTGAACATTCTCCAATGTTCTGCCATTTACTTAATGTAATTTTTGAGGGGGAAGAAGGGGGGATCCCAGAACGACCAGTAAGCCTCCTTTTCCTTACGCGCTGCGCGCTTCAGACGGGATGCAAAAACGCGTCTTCGAGTGAAAAGTCATGCTGAAACGATTTTTCTGCAAGCTCAAAGCAATGTCTGCGCTCTCCATCGGTACTCGGTACTTGTCGTCCTGTGCTGCTGATAGCTGCACCACTTAGCAACTGCTCACTCGCGTCGTCACGCACGTTACCGCTTTGCCTCAGTCGGCGAATGCATCACTCAAGTATACCTCGTCGTTGCGGCTGTCTGTCTCAGTCCATGCGGGTGTGCTTCTTAGACGAGCAAATTTGCGTTTCCTGTAACAAGATAAATTTGACCAATGCGAAAATGCAGCACTACTCCAATCACTCAGGAAAAGAGTAACTGGCGACAAAGACTAGTTGTTACAAAGCGGTACTGTAGCGACATTGTCGGCGACCCCTCTCGTTCTCATACTTGACGCAGTAAGCTTCGCGAAAGCGGAACGGTAAAAGTAGCAAAGAAGAGTTAAACGCCCGCAAGGGTGACAGTGCTGACAATTCTCGAAAATCGCAATCTCAACAAACGTATCTTTAGCTGCTGACGGTTCCAAGAGTGTAACCTAAATTATGCGACTGCTCCTCTTACGAGCACAAGGTCAACGTCAGCGCCAAAAATACACGCCACGGCAACTCTCGAGAGGTTCGCTAATTTCGAGGTATGCAGGCCTTTAGGACGCGACTTTCGCCTTCTTGCAGCATTCCATCGTGTCCGGGGCGGCATTGCTGGCACACTAGACACTATAAATTCTGTTCAAATATTCAGTCGCACATCAAAAGTTCAGACGCTAGGAGAATATTGCCGTCAGGGTCTCTTCACTCGTTTGTTCATAATATTGCACGACTTTAATTGTTATTATTTACATATTGCTTATGATCATTGCTTGCTGTTTGTTTTTCGTTCATTTCTCATGCGCATGAGAATTTTAATCTAGCAGGTAGATTTCCACGCCCACAATAACGTGTTTTCAAGTCGAAAGCTGATGTCGTTTATGGGGCCATGCATAAAGCACGTGCCTGAGAGGGGGAGGGTGGGGGG
>JAQGBB010000745.1:0-16847 GCA_034691745.1 Prismatolaimus dolichurus
GTCCACCAGCGGATACCAAATCGTTAGCGCTGGCAAGAACATGTGCGTAATTCCGCCCCAGTCGCTCGGTGTCCACGCCAGACGAGTATCGGTCCAACGCTATATTACTTCCCACAATGTAGGGTAAAATTTTTCAGCTTGACCACTTTAAAGCCCTTACATAATCGAGCCAACCGGAGATCTTCATGCTACTCTTTGCCTCATTTACATAGACAATATCGTAGGGCCACATGTAAAGCGAAACGTTCACGGCGGTCGACGCGGAGACCGAAGGCGGTCGAGTTGGCACTCGAAAGCGATCGTAGGCCCGGAGAAGGTGCTTCTTTAGCTTAGCACGAATATTTTCTTCCTCGATTTGCTCTAAGAGAAATAATCGACAGCGGGTTATTTTTCCGCGAATTTCTGAATAAAGAAACCGTCGGAGCGAGACTTTTCGGCGTCATTCTTTGGAGGAGTTTCGTTTCCAAGATTCCCCGATATGGCTCGTATTGTCGACAAGAAGAGAAGAACAAGAAGCTTGAAGCTCATGTGAATGATTAAAACGCAAGTGAAACAAAACTGAAAATAGCCATCACTTTGACAAAGCCGCTAAGGAATAAAAATCGTATTGCATTTTGGACTGCGCCAAAAAAATTTATAGAACACTCCGCGATCGGAAAATATCCCGCGAAATTGAGTCTTCAATGAGCGGACCGCCGGATCGCCGAAGTGCATTCTGCCTCCTTTTCCTTACGTGCTGCGCGCTTCAGGCAGGATGCAAAAAACGGTAGAAGGAAACGTGCCAAGATGCAATGAGAAAAATGCGAACTGCGTTTTCTGTTTTCGAAAAAATGTCTTCCAATCGCCGACATTTATGGGACATAAAGGGGACTGAGTGCTAAATGCGTCAGAGCGGTGGGATTTATTGCACTGGCAGCTACTTGCGTACTATGTAACGTTTGAAGGCGATTAGTGAACCTTTTATGTTTCCCGGCGCTACTTAAATATAACAGCATCTACAAAAGGGTTTTCCCTTTTTCGTTAAAAAAGTAGAAAATCCAAAGTTTTTTATTTTTTTTAAGATAAAAAAGCCACGTGTGATATAGGCCTTGTCTGAAAAATATCGATGAAAGAAATGTGTTTTATTTGAACATGCTAAAGGGGTCATCCACATTCTGCGTTCCGAAAAAAAGATGGGGTATCTGCAAATTCTACCAAATTCTACTAGTTTTAGAAGAGAGTGGGTTTTCATCAAATTCTACGTAGAATTCGATGGTGCTATTTTTCGAAAATTTTACGAATTTTTTTAAAAAATTTACAAAAAAATTTGATTTTGGCACGATCCGGAAAATATAGGTTTGGTTAGTTGAGGAAGCAAAAAAAAATTTTGTCTTACCCCCCCCCCCCCCCGTGGAGCACCCATTTCTCCCATTCTGGACAACTGTTAAAAGTAGGATAATTTTTGGTTAGTTTTAGGGTAAGTGGTGTAATGTGGGGTAATTTGAGAGTACTAGGGTTATTTAGCATAATTTTTTATCGAAATTTTCTTTTAAATTACTATAAAAAATTTCGGAAAAAAGTTCGTTGGTAGGATTTTTTAAAACTTGCCTCATGGGGAGCGTGGCCACAAAAAACGGGGGGCTTTAAATTACCAGCCCTACCAAAAGTGGTACCGGTTTATTATGACATATGGTTTTCGTGCATGTCACGATCTATTGTTTTTTTGGGATTTGAAGGATTTTTCGGCTTTTCAACGCAGGCAAAAGCGTAGGAAGCTTGTTTATACATATGCATTGGGAAAGGGGTGGGTACGGTCTAAAATTCCACGAACTTCTACTATAGTGCGAGAATTGAAAAACTGCGTTTTTCATTTTATGTAGAATGTAGATAGGGACATCGTACAACGAAAAGCAAATGTAGACATTTAGCTGAAAAACAAGTCTGTGGATATAAAATTATAGTGCCCGAAGCTATCACGTTGACAACCTCATCGTCACAAAGTGAAGATCAATAGACGCATGCGTTAGATGTGGACCCAAGAGAAGGGAACGCTAGCTCGGGTACCGCGTTACTCCCATGTAAGAGTGGTTAGCTGCCACGTGAAAGCTTGATGAATCTCACACGGAATAAAAGCATGTGAACTTGAAAATTCGAAAGCATACTAGTGGTCTATGTATGACGAAAAGATCTCTTCACACATAAAAAACAATTAAATTAAAAAAAATTGAGGATAAAAATGAGCTATATATAATTTATACGCTTTATGTTGGCGATTTTGTATTTGAGCGTTCCACGGTCACTTATAAAAGTCGGCTACACATTGCTTAAACAACTGTTAGTGTAATTTTGTTTTACTTTTTTGTCTGCTTTACAAAAGGGTCCAAAAAAATTTCATTTTTTGCGTTTCTCGCAGAATTTTTTCTTTCCGTTTCGGCGAAAACTTTTTTCTTTTTTTTTCGAGAAAGTTGCAAATAAAGTTCTTTGTTTCCGTTTATTACAGTAGATAACACAGACCTAGTTAGCAATAGTCTATCGTATTCTGCAAAAGAAAGTTTCTTTTCCGCGTTCGTCGTTTCCCAAAAAGCACCAGGAAAAACTGGAGATTTTTGTTCTCTATTTTATTTTTATTTTTTACTAGTTGTGTAGTAGTTGTGTGTGTTGTGTTTACTAGTAGTTGTATTCGGTAATCACAAATTATACCAAATTATCACTGAAAAGCAAGTTTTAAACCGGAAGCACTCTAAAATGCCGAGATTTGAAAACAGCCTTTGGATCACATAAAGGTCTTGAACGCTCCATCGAGTTTCCAATGTTTTCTATGATCAGGCTGTTTTCACTAGAGCCTCGTGAAGAACATGCTTCTGCACTCAGACGCCAATGACGATTGTTTTTGGGCGAGAAGATTGAAAATTTGATTGGCTAACCCTCCTGCTTTTTTAGGGCTTGCTTCGCTCGCTTGTTGACAGGATGCAAAAACCGACGCAGTCATTTTGTGCAAAGTACGAAAGACCACCATCACGAGCCTTCTCAACGAACATGAAATCGGCATCAAACATAACGCAAAAAACGGCATACTTTGCCCAGAAGTCAACGCGGTGCTCGTCGTCTCCAGCTTGAGTTAGGCGATAAGATCGTTGCGAACATCGCGATGGTCAGCCAAATGCAAGCGACTATGAGGACGACCCAGAGAAGCTGCTCGAACCAGTTTCGCAAGTGCATAAACTGTACGAGGTTGTGCAACCGTGTCGTCTTTGCGAAAAGTAGCACTTTTCGCTCCACGTCGTCGTTTTGGAATGATCAGTCATCCTATAAAACAAGGGGAATCGGCAAAGTCGAGTGCATCCTGACATAATTAGCAAAAAAGTTGGAAGTGAGGATTTCTTTTGGAACATGTTCTTGAAAATGTTGTGGAACACCGTGGAAAAGCTTGGAACAACATTTAGGTCTCTCACCATCTGGCCATATTTTTATTGGCGAGATGCCCAAGGGCGACAAGAATGGGGATACCGCGAGGTAAGGATGCAAAAGGTGAACATGGTGACGATCTGCCAAAAGTTTCGATACCAAAACTAAAGTTTACACAGCTTACGTGAAAAAATTTCTTGGAACGAAATATAAGCCAATGTGTTTTGACAACAAAAAATGGGTTGCCCGACAATTTGGTAACGCTCTAAATTTTGATTTCTTTGACCACTTCGTAAGTTTTATGTGAAAGAGATAAGCTATCTTTACACATCTTGTCATGGTCGGGCCAACCCACTCCATTCCTCTGTTTACGTATAAATAGTAAGCTACTTTTTGGCAAGGTGTTGCCGGATCACTGCGATCGAATTTCGATGATCTTGAACTTGTAGCAAGCAGCGAAACGATGGGTTTTGTCGTCACTTTAGTGTTGAATTAATGTGCTTTGTTGCGTTGTGGCAGTACATAAAACCAAACTTTGCGATATTCCTAAAGTTTGAACTTTCGCTTCCTTGAATGAACTTTTATTATTTACCACGAGAATTTCTCGTCTATTATATAGCCGCTGTCTGACCGATAATAAGGTTTTCGTTGCTTCTGCCTGAAAAGAAAGAAGTCACCATCAAGCTAATGCCAATAATAGGTGGATAGGGGTCATCCACAAATTACGTAGCCCGAAAATTACGATTTTTGAACCCCCCTTCCCCCATGTCACCTTTTTAAGTGTAAGAGATAGGCTATCTTTTACACGTGATGTCACCTTTCGGCCGACCCCCCCTCCCCCCGTCCTGGGTTACGTAATTTATGGATGACCCCATAGAAGATGAGGAATTAAATTTGACTAGCTTTTAAAAACGCTCGGTGTGCTCAGTTGTTGGCAGTGCGCAGCAAGAAAACCGTGTGCGCTTTTTGTACAATCCTTGCCGCTAGCGGTTCTGTAAATTTCGTTGCCAAATGAAGCCTAAAGCAGTCACACATCTGTGAGTACTTAACTTGTAATGAAGTTCACAAAATCTCAACTAGGTGAAAAAATTTATTAATAAAAGCATGTTAAGGTATTATTCGGCATTGTACGCTAAACAAAGACTGACAGAGATACACAAGCAGATCATATGCATAGCACATCTAAAGCTACATAATGGAAACAAGAGGCCTTCCATAAAAATGTCTGAAAAAAATTGAATTTTTAGACCCCCTTCCCCAAGCTTGTCTGGACATCTATGTGCTGAACATAGAAAATGTCCGCACAAAAATTGAATTCCCAGACCCCAACTCCTCCCTAGCTCCGGACGTCTTTTATAAAAAGCTCTCAACTCAGAATTTCACAAGATCGTCAGGCATTGAAAATCGATTGTCAGCTATTGTAATACGAACGACTAAACACGCAAATAGTATCATGAGCTGAATTCTAAGTCTACATAACTGCTCATAGTAGCAGGTAAAAAATACGTCACAAACATAAAAGTTCGACAAACTACGAAACAAACATGACAAGCATACAAGAAAAGACAATAAAACGCCAAAATACAGCAAAAATACGACACAATAGAAGTAATTCCGCACAGTACAGTACAAACTACTACAAAAACCAGCATAAATATCAATGTGCTTTTACCGGGCGCGCAGTGCGCAAGCGTTACTTTCTAAAGTTTTTTTCCGGTCTTCCCGCAATGTCTGTAACCCACGCCGCTTCCACCGCGGCGTCTCAGCAAACCCACTTGGTCCCACATTGGTGTCGGCAACACACGCGATGTTCTCGCAGCGTCTACAGTGTACTCGTTTCGGCCCGGGGAAATCCGATTTACGTGGCTTTGTCCGCAACGATTCGGACCCATGTGACCCGCCTAATGCCACTCCGATTTGTTGGGCTCAGTTTTCAGCAAAAATGATCATAGCAGCATTGCTCACCCTTAGCGACTGCTGCCCCTGTAACCCGTCAGTACTGATTCAAATTCATGCAGTCCAAAGCTCAGCTAGCTAGACCAACGTCACCGTTTCCGGCCATCTGTAGCTCCAATCCATTTGCCTTTGCCCACCGTCATTGCGACCATGCAAACCTGAACGCGGTTGCTTGCATCAGCGTTGAACCACCAATGAAAGCTTAAATCCTTATGGTTCCGCAGTCCCCGCCGGAGCGCCAATAATCTATGCTTTCCGATTCACTGATTTCTGCCGACGGCGGCTCCGATCCTTGCGACCCAAACTGCGCGCGCTCAGCGTCTCCTATTCATGCCGTCCGGCCTCAGCGTTTTCGGTCCGTTTTATCATAGCACATTGTTTCACGCCTACTCTCAAAACAGAAGCAGGTATAGGTTTGTGGAACAGCGCAAGTACGTATGCCACCCGCGGAACAACAAGACGCCGTAGAAAAGAAACGCAAAATGTTGCATTACAAGCGAAAAACTTTCATTCTTGTACTCGCAAATATCTTAAAATATGCAACCAACTGACACACAGAGAATTTGTGTCAACGCGTGTCTATTCTATTGTAGATGTTTAGAAGCGCATCCCATTGATGTCCGGTAACTCGTGTCCGTAGTACGACGACAGGATCGTCATCGCCTCTTTGTATAACCGCAGCCGCACTGTCTGCGCCTCATCGACCGTAACTGGCTCAACCTCAAACTCAAGCTGCTCGCGCATGCAGTACCACGCTTTCAGATGCACGCAAATCTTGCGAACGGCTGTCTTAACCTTTTCGTTAACTACGCAGCGTAGAACAAACATGCAGCCGGCGAACGCAACGTTCACCGGCACCGCGACGCCTACCGACACCGCGCTCATCGCATAGCACGTGTACGTAGTCAGCATGTGCGCAGCAAACGCAAGTAGCGCGAGGAAGGACCCACTGGCAAGGATCACCAGCTCCCGATTGCGATCGGTGCGCTGTTCCACGTGTTTAAACCGACAAACGATCGTTGCCGCCAACATGCCTTGTCGGATGAAGGCGGCGGCGCTAAAAACGCCAAGCCAGATGAAGCCAATCGGTTTGCCGTAGTTGATGACGCACGACTGATGCGCGGCGAACTCGTTGAAGTGCAACGCCGCGATGAGCGCCGTGATCGCAATCGGGAGCAGCGTGCCCATAGCGAAGACCCACCCAGCGCTGAACGGCCAGCTGGTGGACATGCCCAGCGCAAAGCAGACTTCGAAGATCGAAAACGCGTAATGCGCAAGAAAGAAGTATGCAATGGCCGTTGACGTAATTGAACACGCAAAGCGACTGTACTTAATCGTCAGCATGTATGGCGCGTGCGCGCACACAATCGTAAAATGCCCCAAAAAAAGAGCGAGGTCACCAAACGTACGGCTAACGGCTTGCGGTGACGAGTCGCGGATGCTGAAATCGAGACCGATAACGACGATGAGAAGGATAACGGCGACGACGCAGCTTGCCTTTTGCGAGGCGACCGTTTCGATCTGCGCTGGCGTCTTTGGCGGGCCCCACGTGGTGCAGTTCGGGTCGATCCATTGATCGACACACGAGCAGTTGTAGCCAATGAGATCGCTTCCGTCTGAAATATTTTAACTGCATGCACTAAACAGCTACAAAAAAGCAGACAAGCCACAGTTTACGGTAGGTATATGGACCGTAAGCTGGACAGCAGATTCCGCTGTTTTGACACGGGTTAGTCGCACACACGCTTGATTTCTTTGTTGTTGTCGTGGCGGCTGGCGACGGCTTAAGCACGTTGCACGTTGGGCCTTGCCAGCTCATCGTGCACGTGCAGTTGTACATTTGCTGGAATAGCTGAGCGTTCTGCTCGAGGATCAAAAGCTGTTCTAAAAAAGTAGACAAAAATGCACATCTGCCCAAATTTTCCACTGCCTTTGTTGATTGAAGACAAGTAAACTTACAAACACAATTAGAAACGCGATAGTACTCACGCGGGCTCAGCTCATTGACTACAATTTCGTTGCATGTCCCGCCGTTGAGACAAGGATTCGAGCTGCACGTAGTTGGACCAACTATCGTTGCCGCCGGCGTCGTTGACGTTTGCAATGTTCTTGTTGACGTCTGCGTTGTAGTCGGCTTGAACACGCTGCAGTTTGGACCTTCCCAGCTGATCGTACACGAACAATTGTATTCTTGCTGTAGCTGCTGGGCATTATTTTCGAAGACCAGAAGCTGTTCTAAAAGCAAACAGTAGATGTGAAATTAAAACAGTCTAGTGTAGTGCGCTACACGCTGTACTAAACTTAGTCGCAGCCGCAAAAGCATTGACTTACGGAGAGATAGCTTTTTCGCTAGCTGCAGCAGCACAGAAATGCACGTGCCACCGTTTTGGCAAGGATTCACGGCACACGGGTTTGGAAAGGTAGTCGCCATTGTCGGCGTTGTTAAGGTCTGCGCTGTAGTTGTCATCACAGTTAACGTAGAGACCATTGCAACCTTAGCGTTAAACTTAGACTTGATGTGTAAGAGCTAAGACCACGCAAGCCACATCTATACCGTCGTCGTGGCGCTCGAGTTAGTTGAGCTTGTGCTAGTTGGGCTGTTCGAACTCGATGTCGCCTGGCTAAAAGCTGTCGCGCTTTCGCTGCTCGCGGCTCTAGTTCCATAAATCGTCGTGTACGTGATCGACAAAGCTATTAAAGTGTCACAAAATCTTACATCTAGGTACTTATTAAAAGCCTTAGCAAAAAATTGCGTATGATTGTCGAACTGTTTGCACAGCACCAACAACTAAACGCACCACACACGCTCGCGGCTCGCATGTGATTTTGAAAGTTAGACAAACGTTAGCAAAGTTAATTGGCAAGTTTCGAAACAATAGACATTTCTAAAGCCATGTAAAAGCAGTAAAAAACATGCTTTTTTCTAAAAATCATTTTGCTTTATACTTACAGCAAGCTTGCCTAATTTGCTGACACGTGATGTCATCATAAAGGTTTTCGCGACAAAAAGGCATTGAATAAAACAAAAGAAGAAAGAATCCTGCCGGCGTCAGTGATGCTGCTGATCCAGAGAAGCAGGTCCTTCACAACAAAGGTAAAAAGCTTTTCAAACGCACGTGTAGTTTCCGTTGAAGTCGTTGTCGTAGCCGGTGCGGTCATGCTGGGAGTCAGCGTGGTCGCGACTGACGTCGAAGTGGTTGCGGTTGGCGTCGAAGTTGTCGTTAGTGGCATCGAAGTAGCCGTAGGCGTTGTTGTTGTTGTCGTAGTCGTTGTCGTAGCTTAAAAATGTACTAAAGACTACTTGCCACAGACCTGCGCCACTTATCGTTTGTTTGCTTCAAAACGACAACTATTGCTAGCTTTTGCAATCTGATGTAGTTGGGCTATTAGTCAATCATCACTACTTCGTTTTTCCGCCACGCAGTTGCTTTAATTCCAATTCCATGTTCACTTTTTCTCTCTCTAGCCAGTATTTGAGAGCTTTCTCTAATTTTCGATGCACAAAAATAGGGTTGGTTGTCGTTGCCATTTCCATCATTGTGTCCAAGGCAATTACCAAATTATGGCATCCGTTGCTAGCTTTTAAGCTCACAAATCCAGCGAGAAGCGGATTTTACAGGAGTTTGTTTTGGTAACAGCACTGCCGTCCACATCAAGCTAGTTTTATTTAAAACCGACCCAGCACTAACTACTCTTCTCCATGACAATCTACGATCAACGCCGCCCGCCTGTCTCCTCAGCGGCATTTTTATAAAAACGGCAAATGGAAAGAACTAGACAAAGCTGACATCAACTAATTTTCCTTTTATTAATCTTTCATTTCCTTTCAGTTGACATCTCGTCAAAAAGTCAGCTGAGCTCAAATTTTTAAGTGCCGTTTCATTTTCGCTTAAGAAATAGTGATTATGTCTAAAAACGTGTTTCGTAAGAGCGCACGTCCGTAAGCGAGGAGGAAGGGCCGGTACAAGGGTAACGATATCGGCTTAACTTTTTTCTCGAACGCTCGAAGACCTATCAAACCTTGGTTCGATCCATTTCTGACGTCACGTAAAAAGTCCGTTTTTGGACCCTCTCCTTCTGTCCGTCACGCAACGTCATATTTCATTGGATCCCCTCCCAGGTGACCTCCCCCCGTCTAGTGATCGAACCCCAAGTTTAGGCTTATAGAACACGAAATTTCGCGTGTGTTCATTCAGCGAATTCGCATTTTTCTTGTTTATTTCCCGTTCGTTTTTTCCATCGTAAAAACAAAACGAACACAAAAATCTACATTTGCAAGAATTTATTAAGCGTGGTTATTTCAGTAGTTTTACGGATAGCATATAATACTTTACAAGACATGTAGGCAGCCGAAATGTATTGCCTCTATGGCAATTACGTTGGCGTCAAAACTTTTAATTTTTCCGAAAATTTTTCTAACATGACGTCACTTTCGGCTCAAGCCTCCTTTTTTCTCGTCACTAATCTTCATATTTTTTACTCACCCCCCTCCCTGAATCTGTGACGTCATAAATGGATCGCTTGCTTTCTTCTAGCTTAGGGATATGCTTTCTTAAAAGCAATAATTTTTTTCTAAACGTTTACTTTAGACAGTTCGTGTAGTACAAATTAAAGAAAAATGTTAGCCCCATCAAGAAAACAGTATGATTTATAAAACGAAGTGTAACGTTCACCGTTTAAGCCCAAAATACACATATTAGACACACAAAAGCCAAAAAGCTTACCCTGGCACGATGGCAACGTTTCGCTCACAAGCGCACTTGCATCTAAAGTAAAATCGCAATCGGCAAGTAACTTCAATTTAAAACTTGAACCTAAAACATCTGACTTTTTCAAAAATTCAAGTTACTTGAACGCGAAAAGTTTAATTTTTTTTCAAAGTTTTATAGTTCTAAAAATTTGAATATTTTTCTTCAATTTTTTAAATTTTGCCAAGTTTTTCAAGTCAGATTCAATTTTTAGCAAAAAAAACTTTCAAAGCACTTGCATATAAGTCGAGTTTTTAGGCTATATTTGATTCACGATGAAAAAGCTTGAATACCAGTCAAGTTTTTTAACTGAAACTTGAAGAAAAAACTTAAGTCAGTTCTTCGACTTTCTCATGCGACGCAACACATTCGATTATTATAGCATGCTTTTTGCGATCTTTTAAGCAAAAACGTGAAAAACTTGAATTCAAGACAAGTATTTTTAACTTCAACTTGAAAAAAAACTTGCGTCAAGCAGTAGAAGCACTATTTGCCAGATCTTAAAAGTACAACACAGACTATGTTAGAATCAAACTCAAACAGTATGTACAACTATGCTGATCAAACTCACTGAAAGATTCGCAAAGAATGTTTAAGGTCTGCGTGCAAGGCTGTGCGCTCCATGATGTAAAATCTTCTTTAGCCATCGTCATGCAGTATAGACCTGCAGCTGTTGCTCCTGTGCTACAGTTGGCGGCAATTCCAAGAGATGAAAAATAGCCGCTGTTCACCGTCTGATTCGACAGTAAGCCGTTACCGCTTGGATTCATCTGCCAGTTGTAAATGCACGAGCAATTGGTGCTCGCGAGACTTCCGCTCGTGGTTTGCAACCCTAAAAAAGGCTAACAAAGGCGTAGTGATTTGCCCAAAAAACTTTGGTTTTGTGAATACGGACCAATATAAATGCTCGAAGTCGTAAAACCTGCAGTGGAAAGAAAAGCCTGAAGACCCGTCCAGGTAGTCAAATTGCCGCCAATGACAGCCAAACGACCCTGAACGCCGAAAGTGCTTTTTGCCACCGCGGAACACGCTGTCTCTCCCTGATTGAAATCGTACGACGCAGCTGTGCTAGCAATGAAGCAGCTACTGCTGCTGCTGCTCCAAAACTTGGTGGCTGTGTTGCAGTTCGTCGATGTGAAAGGCTGTAGTCCATTTGCACCTTTGAAGCAAAAAATATACAAACAATCAAAGAATTGTACAAAAGCAATAACACTTCTATTAACCTATGCCAACGTAAAAGATGACAAGCACGTGCAAGATCATGGTTTTTCTTTTTCGGTTGCCGGTCGAAGTTATCAGCAGAGGTTTTTATGTGACGGCGTCGTTACGCGCTAGAAACAAGAACTTCAAATGAGAACCTGTGGAGTATACAAACTTCGTTTTTCGAACCTTTCTTAGTTGCTAGCGTAATAAAGAAAAGAAAAACAAATTTCTTATAAAACGCGATGAGCATTTGTCGTCATAGCCGCTAATGTGCACAAATCGTCAAAAATTATGTCAATGAGAAAAGCGATGAGTGTGTAGACACTGACAAGTTGAAAAATTGTGAGGCTGAACCGGACTAAAATGTAGGCTACGTTTTCGCAGCAAACAAGTAAAAAAGCTGGCAACAGTAAGAACAAGAAAATAAAAGTCTTTGCGTGATAAAATAAAAATTGACCAATTAAGAAAAAAAGAATTTCAAAACTGAAAATAATGCTAGTTGTTCAATTTCTTGAATAAGTTAAATCACGCTGCAAACCTGTGACTTAAATCACAAATGCGAATACACTAAACCACGCAATTATTATTTTTTAATTTGTATGTACAAGAAAACTTCTATTGAAACAGTATTGACCTCAAGCTTTGCCAGCGACGACTAAATTTAATCATTGTGCAATTATGCCCACTGTAGTGTGCTGGTCAACTGGGGTTCAAAACTCCGATAGCAATTTTTGAAATTTCGATCGTTTTTCGATTTCAGTTCCGTTTCCGATTCGGAAAATATAAGCATGAGAGTCGTCCGAATCGAAATTCCGAAAATCGAAATCTGAATTTGTTTGAACCATGTTTCATTTTCCCATTTTTTAACTTATCGCTTCTTTTGATTTGAAAACAAACACTAGTGGCCTTGGCAGTGGCATGATGGCACCATGCTTTACAAATTCCGTAATTGGAAACTGCAAAATACGTTGATTAACCCAATGTTTCAACTTGTGCAAATTTGATTGTTGGTAGTGTTGCTCACTTGATCACAGTTTCTATTTCGATTCCACGGAATTCTGATTTCGATTCCTGCTTTGATTAATTTCGATTCCGAAATGACAAAAATGTCAATTTTGAACGCTAACTGATGCCCATCGACATAATATTTACATGTGAAAGTAAATTTTAAATAATATGCTGCGCAGACGGCGCTGATGTTGCGAAACTCAAAACTTCGTTCATTTGAATAAACCATGCTGTTTTACAATATTTTTTCTGAGTTATTGTTGGATCTTTCCTGCAGCGCCTAAAGTGCAAGCAAAATGGTATCTAAAAGTTATCGGACTGCTGTCGCCATCCATTCGCTCTCACACTTCACTCGTCGAACTCTGTCGCGTCCACAACAAGTCCGATATCGCCGATCATAGAAGCCCACTCATGCATAATTAGGTTAATCTGCATTTACAGACCAGTTCTCAGCGTCTTACTTGATGTTTATGAGCTCTTTGCCACAAGAGAAAAAATGTAAAAAGCTGTCAAAGAGAAACAAGACTCGAACCTTCACCTCTTTGCACTTGCAATAAAAAGCCATCAGTCACACGAAACTTTAAAATTATGTTGTGCAAAGACTTCACTCACAAAATTCTTGCCGAACTCATTGAAGCAGTCGAAAGTTATGCCCAAATGAAATTTGCATAATGTGAGTATTCTCAATCGTCGAACTTCGTCGAACTTTAGCACCCTGTTTTCTGCCGCAGAGTACTTTACAAAGCGCAAACTGACGAATCTGAAACCACGCGTGACAAAATCCATGGTTGAATAAATTTGAGATATTATATTCGTTATAGCTTCGGATTGACTAAAAGACTTTGGCTCATATTTTGTCTGTAATAGCTCGAAATTCAATTTTACTGATCAGTTTTTTATAAGTTATTTTAAACAGATTGTTTCAGGATGTATGAAATTCCAAAAGGCTTGACGAAAACGTGATAAATCTTTGGCTGGACCGACTAGACAACAATAGAATTGTTTTCAACAGTGTTTTGCAATGTTCCAGGACATTTTGAGGTGCACCTGGACGTTTTTTTGCAGAATGCTTTCCGGCTTTGCAGCTTTTATGTTTACTTAACATTTTTACTACGTAATATTTTGAAACGAGATAAAACACAAAGTCTTTGCATTAGGCTGGCGGAAAGCAGACCACTCCATTGCAGGTACTCGGCCCACAGCAGGGAGTCATTTCAGACGCGCTGCAGATTGGGCATACTAAAATGCAAACCATTAAGCTAGGTATAAAACAACTTCCATTGGTTTGGGTTGTGATTTAATAGTTTACCGTCTGTAACTGCAACGAGACCGAGTAGCCCAAGCAATACAAGCAAACTATAGTTGCAATTGGCTCCGGTCGCCGGCTCAAATCCAGGCGGGAGGTCAGGTACGGCGCTGTAGGCGCACGCCTCAATGCTAAAAAATCAAAATAAAGAGCAAAAAATTATAAACGAAAAGTTTTCGTCACATGGAACTTTGAGTCATTACTGAGAGGAGTTGAATTGGCGACTAACCAGTTTTGAATAACCAAGCGCCATCGCATGATTAGTGCGTTTAAACCATTCACATCGCACAAATCGCAACGTGGCGGCTGCGCAGCAGACGACATCAGTTCTGAAGTTGGTGACATGATACTAGCAGCTGCGCTCAAAAATAAACGTTTATCTCTACAAATTCCGCTCTTCGCAGCTATCGCTCTAGCCTACAGATTTGTTTACAACTTTATCCGCAACGACTCCTACGAGAAGACATGAAGAGCAAAAACTTAATGTTAATTTTCATTTGGATGATATCACTGTTCATTCGCGAAAAAATCATTGCAAAAGGCTATCGTTGTATCGCCTATTTCATATGAAACTGCTCATTGGCAAGGTTTTGTGTGCCTGTGTGTGTGTGGTAAAACTTGCCAATGAGCAGTTTCATGTGAAATAAGCGATAATTTCTCTAATCTGTTTTTTAATAGCAAGAATGCTGCTGTGTATAAAAGGTTACCAGAAAACCCGCCGCAAGTATTTACCCGTTTGGCTCAGCCGCAGATTTTCTCGTTCCAGCGATGTAGTAGACGTTGTTCGCTGGCAAGTGGTTCCAATTCCTGTCGCTTGGCTGGCACGTACCGTCATTCGACTGCCAGCAGCTCTTAAACGCGGACGCAAAGCACAACTGTATGGTCGAAAAGATGATGCGTGCCCTTATCTCACCCTTGCGCACACTTCCGCTTCGACACACGGGTTCCAGCTTGAGTTTTTTTGGTAAGCTTGTGCTTCCGGTGATCGCATGAAATACTCAGGATTGAGCGCACTTCCAGGCTTGCACAGCGGGGCATGCCTAGCGTGCGCCTCTTGAGCAGGGCGCCCGCCTTCAATCAAGAAGCTCAAAAAAAGCGAAAACTTCAAAGCGTACATGATCTTTCGCCAAACTGTTTCTCTGACTTTTGTCTCGATTTTCGCTTTTTGAACGTAAGGCGTTATAAATGATTACTTTACTTACTTTTATTTTCATTTGAATTTTTTTACTACAAAACGCGTTTTCTGTGCTTTTTCACTTTCATCAAAATGCGCGAAATTGGCGGTATCCAGTTGATCAAAGTGAAAATCATGCGAAGAGAATCTCGTCTAGACGACGGAGAATGCTCGAAAAAAGTAAATTTTCGACGCTTTTTCGGTTTAACCCTTGTGTTCTTTCAATTTAAATGTGCGGCCGCTCTCGATGTTGTTGATTATCGCGATGTGAATGATCGTCGAGTTTTGTAAAACAGGAGCGAGAACACCTCGATTTTACTTTGTCGTCAGCAGTCTTATGTTAAGGGTGTCAATCACTTAAAAATCTTGAAACGGGGGAAGCAAAGCGAAGGCGTTTGTCATACGATTTTTCTGCCCGAACTATTATTCGAAAGCGCCTCGTCCAATCCTTGGTTTTCATGCTACAAAATTTTAGTTTGGTGCACGAAAAGATAAGTTAATGAAATTTAAAAAGGCGCATTTTTAGCTAATCTTGGGGAAGGACTGCGTGAGCAACGCTCAGTCTACACAAGTAAGCAACCGCTCATTTGGAAGCGCGCAAAATTCTACGTGCCTTTCATAATTTGGTTTTTTATTTGATTTACTGGTCTTTGATACCAACGTCTTTTGGCCTGTTGGCATAGTAGCTGCTGACCAGAGGGACCTTGCTGGGTCTCCCCACTGTGCGAAAAAACGTTGACGACATTTAACTTTATTGCAAACTTTCCCCTCTGTTCCCTCCAATGTTGCCCCTCAGTCATCTCCACGTGCATCCGTTGGCTTTTCAAATCTTCTGACTTCAGTCAATTCTGTGTTTTTGCTTATTGCTGTATGTGCAGCAGGTTATATGTGTGCGCTTGATCTAGGTCTTGATAAAGGCTTCTAGTTCCATTTGACGTTGAAGCAACGCGTCTTGTTTGCTTTATCTCTTGGCTCAACGCTATAAAAAATCTCTCTTCTTTTATTACAGAAGGACAGTATATGACTATTTCCAACAATGATGTCTACAGCGACAGTCATACAAATACGCTTGAATTCTGCAAACCCGAACGTCGATTTTAGTGCAATATGATACTGTGATGGAGAATATGCATATTGTGTTAACGTGCGATGCAACTGCAGTGGAAGTAGTTTTGAAAGATGCGAAATCTAATTTTTTACTTAATTGCTGACAACGAGAAATGTATTAGTTTAACCGTTATAGAATTAGAGGCTATCAATGACGTAACCCTTAACTAACCAAAAACAAAGAGCTCCATTTGCCACAGTTTTAATTTCACGAGCTCTACCACATAAAATTTGAACACAAAAGGTCTAACAACATCAAGAAATAATTAATATTTTTGAACGCGAAAAAAAGAAAAAGAAGCGATTGCTTACCTTTTTGACGAAACGGAATGAACAACGATCAAGTCCATCACAAAAACTGCAAAGATACATCCGTGTTAGTGAGCAAAGAACAACGGATTATAGGCAAGAAGTTCTCGATTACTTCCTCGTGCCAACCCTGCAAACGCACGAACAATCAACTGCACACGCCTGTTTTGGGTCACGCCACGGCGGCGACGTCACGGGATACTAGAGTTAGCACTTCCCCAGGGGATCAGTCTCTTTACCCCAGGAGGCGCCCCGTATCTCCCAACCAAAAATGAGTCGAAATAGAGTTCGCAAATTGTAATAAAATGATCGCAAATGACTAAAAACAAGTGAACTGTAGTTGATTGCACTTGATTAACGATTATTTTTTTTAAATATGCAAAATTTCATAACAAATTAAAGGTTTCAAAATTGTCAAAAAGTAGCCAAAAATGACAAAATTGGGCTAAAAATGATTCTAAATTTGCCAGGGAACTCCTCCGATTTTCTCTCTCACCGGGAATTTGGGGGGCCCCGGAAGAGTGCTGAACCTACGTGACACCCACTTTCAAAGGCAGGTGACAGCTGTTTATACCAACTGTTGGGCGTCACATGACTGTACGTTAAACCTATGGTCACGTCATTTCAGTTTCGCGCTAACGCAAGTGCTCGC
>JAQGBB010000746.1:0-16842 GCA_034691745.1 Prismatolaimus dolichurus
ATTTTAATTGTAGAAAAGGCAATTTTTTAGTTGTAAAAATTTTTTCTTTGGAAAATCCCCGGGGATTTTTTTCAATTCCCCCACCCCGGGGAATCCCTCGGGGATGCCATCCCTATTTTTTTCCAGTTTGAGGTAGGTGTAGAGGAAAATGTCACGTGACTGAGAACTGCGAAGATCGTTTTTCGGCAATCCCCCGTGTCTCCCCTGGTGACTTAGTCTTGTCGTTATGCCCTGTTTGTTTCTTCGCGTAGCTTTCATTGTTTCTACACAGCGCACGTGCTATGTCGTGTTATTTCCCGTTGAGCGTCTGCAATGTTAGCTAAAGTGGACGGGAAAGTCGACAGGAAATGTATGGAACTATCGATAGCAATGGGAGAGTGAACTTTAAACAATGGAAAATTACCTAACGTGTAGCCACTGTCTTACGTTTTTATGTAGAACAACGAATGCAGTCTAAACAGGGCAAATTTTGACGGCTTTTGACCAACCTTTTAGTTCTGCTATGCAGTCTAAACAGGGCAAATTTTGTCGATTTTTGATCGACCCTTTAGTTTTGCTATGCAGTCTACACAGGGCAACTTGTCGACTTTTGACCGACACTTTAGTTCTGTTGATCAGGGTGCTGACTATTCGACGAGCAGCACGGTGATCTGGAATGTGGATCTATCTTAGCTGTTCGTTGTACATGTGCGGAAACTAGGCGTTTATGGCCCAACCGGTGAACGATCGTGATGAACTGGGATCCTCTGTGTGTATGCAAAGACAGTGTAGAAGAGTTTCGGCTTTCAGTTCTTATTTGTTCTCAGCTGGCAGTCGTGCTGTGTGTTACGGGCAAAGTCGGGAAATTTGTTTGAAAAGAGTTTAAAGCACTAGGTAGAACTCAACTGGAGCGTGGATAAAATCTAAATGAAAAATGCAGAATCGATATTGTGAAAATCATTGCTTTAAACATGGTTGCGATTGCTCTTTTTATCTTTTTTCCTTTATTATCCTTTTTTTAAGACCACCCCTTTTCCTTTTTTTCTTCTTTTCCCGAGCCGCTATGAATTACACTATTTTGCGTCTACTTTTCTACTTTTTCGCACTTAAAACGATAATTTTCGGCTCGTTTTGCTCGCCACAATGAAACGTATTGCTCACATCTGTGCAGAGGAAACGTGTTGGTATATTTCGGTCCCTCTTTCTTGCTTTCTCTTCATCTTTTTCCACCCTTTTTATCCTTTCTTTTAAAAAATCGCAACATGTTTAAAATAGTTTTTTAATTTAAAATAATTTCATGATCGTTTTTCATTGATTTAAAGGTGATATTATTTTTTGGCTGAGTGTACTTCATCAAACTATCTCATTCAGTTCAATTTCCTGACATTCTCGAGTTTGCCCGTAATACACAGGCGTTGCTCGAGCTGTGGAATCAGTCGTAGCGAAAAAGAACGGTGATTTTGTCCACTGTGTGTCATGGTGTGCTCATGTATACTAGGAGGTATTCGAGATTTCTATGTAATATTCGGGATGTCTTCAACGCGTTTGAAGGAACCGACAATTTCGTACTGTTTGTGGTAAAAGCTTGTTTTCCTTTGTGCTGAACTACCAGAGAGGATTGGGACTGGCATTGTAGAGGAACATTGTAGCTTTCACACTTAGGAATAGGGTTTTCTGGCGGGATGATACTGCAGAATGCACTTTGGATGAAATAGAACACCGCCGTAGAGATAGGGGATATACATTAAACACCTAGTGACGGAACTGACACCAGCGCAAAGGTTCTGCAGTTCAACCTCACTTAAACGTAAGAAAATTTTGACGACTACGCAATTGTTGAACCACCCCTTGCGAGGCAGTCTGGATGAAAATGCAAACGAAGGTAATTATCGCAATTGAGCCTAGTCTGTTTTCGAACATCGGTGGGACCTGCAAATGACGGTTTGCGAGAGGGGTCTGGCCGAAAATGACGTTATGTAAAACTAGCTCCTATGTTTCTGTGTTATAAGAAGCGACGTTGTGAAGGGTGTCCGAAAAGGCAACTTTTTCGTGACGTCAAATGTACGACCAGTTGCCGAGGGGCGTGCGGCCAAGGGCTCCTCAAACCACTGAAGGTCGACCTGTTTTTGTCGTTTAGTTTCAAGTAAACTGCGTGTTAGACGGGCACATAGCTATTGTGTTTGGCGTTTTTATACCACATCCTCGTGGTGGCGCCATTTCCTCGCTCCTTTCCCCCTATCATACAGTTCTGCTCAAAACTTTCGTTTGCTGCCATGCCTTGTTTGCAATGTCAGTGTTACCGCAGATGTAGTAGAGAAATCCTTGCGTGTTTTCTTGTTTCAAGAAATATTTTACACCAAGACCAATTCGTTTTCGGCTTTGCCGATTTACTTGTCTCTCACCTTCTTCACGGCAGTAACTGAAAGCACATTCGCGTAAAACCATCACCCAGAATCGAAACGATGCCCGTTTGCACGCAAGTTTCTGAAGCGCCGTCCAAGGCTCCAACACCCACCAACTTCGATGATTTTGATGAAGCTACAGCACTGCTCTACCAGCGGTTGCCTAATTTACTCCGGCAATATCGCAATACACCTGGTAAGAACACGAAGAGTAAATTTTTTCTGTTGTCTACTTTTCTGTACTCACTCCACAAAGGTAGTGCTTCTTCATGTCAAACCTTATATGGTCCGAACTGCCACGATTTCTGTGTACATAGGTTTTCGAGAGGACGATCTGTTCTCGCTCTATTGCAAAGTGTACGGCAATCCGTTTACGGGCACTTCATCCGCCGACCTGGACACCATCAGTCAGTTGACCCACTTTCGAAAACTTCTTCACCTCGACGGCAAGATCCTGAGCTTCGTTCCAGACGATAGTGGTCTTAAGTCTCTTGTTGTTCTCTCGGACAAACTTCGCGATGACGTTGACAAGATGGAGAATTCGGGTAAGGGCAAGTATAAGTTTGCAAGCACTAACTATTCGCACGAAAATCTCCCCTTCCCCCTTCTCCTTTCCCCTCGAAAAATCGAAAGTTAGCAGACGTCAAGAGGACCTGTGTTTCAGAGTGTTCCAGAACACTACGAAAAATTACGTGTTTTTTGCATGGACGGTGTGAGCAACTTGCCAATGGTAGGGGGTTCAGGGGGCGAAGCGCTTTCAACGCGTTCTTACTCGCTCGAAAGCAACGTCCTTTGCTACGCCAACTTCTGGATTTGCGCCGAGTTTGACTCGATCGTTTTTCTGTCGAAGCAGCTCTACAATATGCTCCTATATAATCAGCAGATCTTTGTTGTTCATAATTGGTGTAACACGTGCTAGATATTCCTGAGTGCTTACATGCTCGAGCAGCCCGAACGGAAGCCGGCGAGGCCGTCAGCAAAATACCGAACGGGCAGAACGTCAGCGCTGACATGATCGACAGCTATCAAGTGGTTCAGGTGGATGTACCACCGAAGGCAGAGGAGAAGCCGCGAGACGAGACGGTACCGACAAAGGATGGCAAGCCACTTCTGAAGGTAAGCATTCGCAAACTGGGTTACGGTAGTGTTCTTCCAGTTAGCATATGTGCTCTAATAGGTCATCTACGACACTAGAGTGCACTTCTTGCTTCCTGAGTTGCTGCTCGCTGAGCAGGAGAAACGGCAGAGGTTTGCGGAGTTACGTGCAAGCGGAGGAAACAACGGTAGCTATTGAAGCCATTAGCTGGGTGCACGACGTTCACGGTTTTTGTTTGCATATTTGTAGATCCGTGGACGAACGTAAAAACGGTCGTCTTCATGAACAGTCCTGCCGAAGTCGAACGACAAGTCGCGGCCTTCGGAGACGACTACTTATCGCTGTGTGTAGTCAGCGTCCATTGGTATGTAAGCTTCGGATGGATTTTAGGTCGAGGCTCTCTCTATCTGTATGTCTGTCTGTTTGTCCGTCTGTCTGTTTGTTTGTATGTATGTATGTCTATCCGTCTGTCTCTTTTCTGTATGTATGTATGTCTGTCCGTCTGTCTGTTTGTGTGTATGTATGTCTATCCGTCTGTCTCTTGTCTGTATGTATGTATGTATGTATGTATGTTTGTCTATCTGTCTGTCTGTCTGTTTGTCCGTCTGTCTGTATGTATATACGTCTAATGTATGTATGTATGTGTGTGTATGTATTATGTCTGTCTGTCCAGCAATATGACACCAGAAGCTCGCGCCGCCGCTTACGATCGCTTCCGCACCAACACCGCTTCTGTCCTAATCTTCTGCGACTTCATGCACGAGACAAACACAGCCCCAACAGCCCACTTCATGCTCAACGACTTCTCAAACGAGCTCCATCCTCTCCATCACTCGAACTTCCACTTCATCCACTTCGAGTTACCGACCGCCTACGTCGTCAAAGTCGCGAAGGCCCGTAACGTCTTCTCACCGGCATTCCTCGCGAAAGCTATCAGCGGAGCACACCATCGACGTGTTCGGATGAGTGATGAACTCGACAAGGATGCACAGACGACGATCTTCTTTGATCCGAAGGTTGACTGGTATTTCGCTGGTTCGCTTTATGTGATCATGCGGCAGGCGAATGGCGACGCTCCGCCGAAGTGGCTTGCTGAACAGGCGCATGTTTATCTTGGTTGGCTTGAGAGTGTGCGTGGTTGAGGGGATCGATTTCTATGCAACGTCGTTTTTATTCTAATTACTTGAATTAATCAACTAATTTGTAAGGATTTTCCGCTTCTCGACTTAACTTCTACATTTGTCTACGGTATCGATTGGGGATTGGACCAATGAAATTCGACAAGTTTCCCATGTAATAATTGCGGTAAAATGCTATTTTCTATGCACTACCCGTTGGTGTTGCATTGCATGGCGTTGGAGTCAGTCTGTCTTGAAGCGAGCAGCTGACACAGAGTTACAGTACCACGAATAGTTGCTGAAATGGCTTATGCAAGCTAAATAGTGTCATATGAAATATGCAGTCGAAATATAAGTTTTCGCTAACCTAACCCAGGGGACTGAATTTTCACCCTTTATAACTCTGTCATAAAGAGTCCGTCAAAAGTCGAAAAGAGTTGCCTTGTCTAGACTGCATAGATTGTTCTACATGAAAACGTAAAGCGGTGGCTAAGCGTTACATAATGTTCCATTGTTTAAAGTTCACTCTCCCACTGCTATCGATAGCTCCATACATTTCCTGTCGACTTTAACATGAAGAGCACTTAGACGCGTTAATCCAACGAATAATTACCATATTTTCTTGTCAACAGTACGTATAACACACAACAAACAGTAGATAGTATACACGTACAGTCAACAGACGAATGAGTTTACTTCTTTTAAAGAGCACGTAGCTTTTCGGCTAGGGGCTAATTGTTTTTCTAAAGCTTATATCTCTGTGTAAGAGCATAGGAGAGCAAAACGGCTGATACAGTGCTACAATCGTGAACCATTTAGAAGAAAAAATAAAAAAAAATTTTATAGCCCCAATAGCGCCTTACCTACGTGCCTGCAAACTCGAGTACAGGTCTCCTAAACCGTAAGTATACAAACGTACAGTACGTTAAGTACAGTGTGTCCTCGCTCAAAAAAGCACATGTCCAATCCACAGTACATAGTGTAAAAACCAACAAGACTAAACATGCAGTAATACCTAAGGACAGAAAAGTTCTTACCATCCCTTGCACATGAAATAATTATAACAAACAGAAGTCACGTGCCCTAGTCAGTCAGCTAAACACGCAGAATCCCATCGCACTGTCTCTGATGCGACGTACACGCCGACGCATTATACCAAATCATGCCACACCGAGAACATGCATAAGCATGTGATCTGTTCTACACGAATGAAAAAAGATAAAATATTCTCCTTCACGCAAAGTTCTTTTGTTTACCTGCGTTTTATAACAAACATTGCGAGACATATGTCGTTTGAGATCCCCCGCGTACTTATACCGCATTGGGCACATCGGGCATTGATAAAGACGGGTTGTCGAATGTTTAGCCTCTGTGTGGGTTTGTAAATTCTTTGAATTGTCGTATGCTTTGTCTGAAAGTGTTTTATTGTACATGGATAAACGAAAGAAAAAACATGAGTAGTGAAAAATGAAATCCGGGTTCGTACCGCACAGGTCGCATTGGTAACGACGCATGTATGTCGACATGTGGAGGCGGTAGACGTGGGCGACAGCGAGCTGAAGGGAAAAATCGATCAATAAATCGCGTGTTTATAAAAGCTAAGTCGACGGTCAGTTTGCAATGCGGTTATGTACTGTACATAAAGTTTTTATCATGTACTGTACATTAAGGCTTTTTCATCACGTACTGTACGTTAACGTTTTTATCACGTACTGTACATAACATCACGTACTGTATATAACATCAAGTACTGTATATAGTTTTTTCATCACGTACTGTACATAACGTTTTTTCATCACGTACTGTACATTAACACTTTCTGATCACGTGACGTTATATAATCCATATAACCAATCAAATTCGACCACTTTAAAACTTTGAGTCACGTGCCGAAAAACAACTCCCAACCCATTACCCACTCGAACTCACCTCTCTCGTCTCCCTCGTCCTATTGCAAATAACGCATTGAAACCCGTTCTGATGCAGGCGCAACTTGGTCTCCGCTTCCGCAATGACACTATCCGGAAGATCAAGAACAACGATATCATTCGCAGCAAGTGCCCGCCGTTGTTTCGTCGTGAGTGGCCCCCGTGTCGTCGACGGTAAATCATCCTCATACACGTTGATACCCAGATCGAGAATAGATGGATCCGAGATAGCCCCGGGAAAGAAGTAGTCTTCATCGAGACACGCTGTGTAATTCTGAGATTGAAAGCGAGCAGTTGGACCAGATGGATCGCTTGGTAGACCGGAATTAGTGTGGGATGAAGGAACACCACCGACCACGATTGTTGCGAGGCCGAGTGCTTCGCTGGCGCCAACGGGGGGTCCCATTGTGGTCTCGTCACTGAGTACGCGGATGTACGCATCTGTAAAAAAGGAATTGATGGAGTTAAGAACTTACGATAAGGCATTGAACTCACCGTGCGATTGCTCGTCACTTTGCTCGACAGGTTCGCCAGTGAACGAGCCGCCTGAATCCATGCGCGAACGACGACCGCCAGAGGAATAAGCGCTAGCATCGCGCGTGTTAGTGGAGTTGGGAGGTGCACGCACAGGTTGGCTCATCATTCGTGGCACCACCGAGACGAGTGGAACTGGCGCTCGCTTTGCGCCGGCCGCTGCCTCTCGGCGCCGGATGCGGACCTTTAAAGTGAGGCGCTTTCCCTCGGCCATAACCATCTCGATAACGCAATCGTCGGCTGTTGAGTCGCGACCGAAGATGCGACGTGAATGTTCGAGCATGGCGTGAATTAGTACATCGTGTGCACTTGTGCAGTGGAGGTTGCAAAGCACACATGTTGGCGATGCGTTCGATTCTAGCACGATTGACTGCTTTCCACAGCGGAGGGAAACGATGCGAACGCCGTGCTCTTGTGCCATGTGAATAACGAGATTCCAGGGCTTGTTCAGTTCCATTTGGCAGTAGACGCAGATACCGCCGAGGACTGGATCGGCAGCCGATGGAGACGGAAGCGACGTGGACGGCGCCGCATCGAAGTTGAGAAGGGGACCCGCTTCTTTTACATCTAGCGCTGCCATTTTTTTCTGTCGTACAAGAAAAAGATTTACAAAGAGTACAAGATTAGCAGTGCCGTAAAATCCTGAAAACTTCCAAAACTCTCTTTCGAATAAGCGTCATCACGTGCATCTGAACCAAATTGAGCTAAACACAGGGTTCACTAAAATTTTACACAGTTCTTGCTATAAGATAATCAACTACTGCAACGATTTTGATGACGATTATTATTATGAATTGCTTGCGACTGCATAGATGCAGTGAAATAGTACCACGCAACCGTAAACGTTTTCCCGTGGCAACTTGTCCGACGTCTATAGCAGTTGGTGACCTGAAGGAGAGAAATGAAATTATCCAGAGGTTTACGTTTTTCCCGATTTTTCTTGTTTATCCGCTCGCCACTGTTGCCCCTTGAAAAGATGTGAATTACACCTAAAGGTATTATTCGGTGTAATAAAATATTTTCGGTATAAAACGATATTTTTGCATCATATAAAGTGTTTTACATGATGTAAGACGACTTTTTTTGCACCAAAAATGTTCGATTATACTCTGTAAGTTACGTACAGTTTTTTAGGGGTAACAGTGTGTTGACGATTTCGACGGAGTTTGTGTACTCGGAAAGTGTGTCTCGCGCTCTTGCATCTGTGCGTATAATCAAAATGCTACTTTTTGCGAACATCGCCGCGGTGTTTGCTTCTGTTTCCCTTGAGCAACTTATTATACTCTCGATTGCGTTCATCTTTCCGCCTTTCCTCATCCTCGTCTTGCTAATTGTGATTTTGGCCGCGTCCGGTAAATCGCTTGGCATTCGCAAAGCATACGTTGGTGTTCTTTTAAAAATATTCGAAGTAAGTTCTTGCCTACCCCACCTTACAATATGTCTCGAGACACCGTTTTGTCTTCGCAGTGGGGAAGACGGCGAATCGCGAGACATCACAAGGAGGAGAAGTTAAGAAGCCGTCACGGCTCGGCCGCAAGCTCGAAAGCAATGCGCGCAAATGGGTCAGTAGGCCGGCGTGATTCTGGAATCAGCAGCACCGACGAGGATGACGACAGTGAGGAGGCTCTTGATTCACTAACGGATGGAATTCCAAGCAAAAACGGAAACGGATTGAGTAAGTTTCTTTTATTTGTGTGCACTGATCGGTCAGTTGTGTTTTTCTTAGAGAACCTTTTTCCTATAATTTGTTTTGCTTGTTTTCTTTCTTTTTTTTCATCAACGTAGTGTACACAGCTCCACGTTTTTCTCCGATAGCGTAGCCCAGACGAGCGGTCGACTGTTCAGTTTGCACTTCTCGTTTGTGCTGTCACGCCGAGTAAATAATTGCGCCGCCTGGGGTGCAGGCGAAGTTGCTATCTCAAATCTTATCAGTTCTAAGTGTATTTATGTGCACTTGAGGTGGCGTGTTTTCTCTGCGTTGTTGATTTAATCGATAACTCAATAATGACCATTGCCGAATTAGAGTAGTGACCTTTGATCTCCACTTGACGTTCACGTGCTGCGCATGTGCGAGAACGTTGTTTTTATGCGTTGTGCGCTGTCGTAGTGATATTTCATCAGCCGCGGCGAATGACACGACAGAATAATAAATTAGTTTTTTCTTTCCCGCCTTTCACTCTTGCACGTTTTGATGTTGTGCCGCTAGATAGCAAGTTTAGACATCCAGATGGGCTCGTTCGTCTGGGTGAAAGTTTGGATAGTCTTGGACTGGTCCGGTCCCTATTCGAAGCGAAACACTGGCGAGAAAAGAACTTGGAAAAAGTGCTAAATGTCAACGGAATTAGACTGAGAGAAGTGACAGGTCGTGGCGTAAATGAAATGTAGTTGACGTAGTTTATGGGTGGGTTCTTGCGAAATGTTGTGTGGTTTGTAGTATGCGATCTGGGTTTCTGTGTTTATTGCATCATGCCAGACGAGCGAGCGAAAAAAGAGGGATGCCTACTGGTCATACTTATAAAACCCCCCACACCAAATTCCCCAATCCGCCTCAGTTCCCCCCAATCCCCCTCAGTCTCGCCAATCCCCCAGCCGATAAAAGTTAACCGACGTTTTGAGCAAGTTAGCTACCGCTGGGGGACAACTTGTCAATAATATGTAAAACTTGCTTGTGGTAAGGGGGTTCGGGGGGGGGGGGGAGAAGCCCTCCCCCCCGAAGAAAACTTTGTTGAAATTCCGGTTTATTCTCGGCTGATTTGATTCGTTCTTTTTTACACAATGTGTACACAGCATTTTTAGCACATACTGAATATTTTTTGTCAAACAGCAGGATGCCTTTCTGCTTTGCCGATTTACTTGCCGTACTAGAAACTGTCTTTGAAGTGCCGCACTCTCAAAGCTGATATACATAAACTGGTTGTTCTTAGTGCTAAATGCTATGTTAGCTACCGTAGTTTCGCATGCAGCGTCGCTTACCATATCCAGTCTACTTCTGCAGGCGTAATCAAGCGCGAAGCATCGCGACGTATTCGCAAACTCTCTGAGCTCGAGCCCCTCTCCTATTCCGGTCAAACGAGCGCAGCTTTCACAATTGGCAACGACTCACTTGAGTTCTTGAAGGTTTTAGTCAAGTGAAGAAAAATCGAGTTTAGCTATTTCTCTACTCTATTTACTTGTCAGGCTGGTATGGAGGCAATCATTGAGGACGAGGTCACTTCCCGCTTCAGCGCGGAGGAACTCTCGTCTTGGAATCTTCTTACGAGAACGAGTGCAGGGCATCAGTTTATCAGGTGAGATCGTTCAGTGCTTTGTTTTAATTTTTTATCAGTTTTTCGTCGTTTTCCTTAAAAAGCTTTCGACTAAGCGCTGTCTACTTTCTTGGCTTCCTCTTGCGCTACTGCGTCCTCTTTCCGTGCAGGTTTGTCCATGACTCGTTTCGGTGCTCACGTGATTATAATTGCTTTTATTGAATGTAGACTCATTCTTTTTACTATCGGTATGGTCTTTCTCGTTGTGTCGACTTCCTTCGTTGGTATGGTACCTGACGGAAAGTATGTTTTTTGTCACGTGACCATTGACTCGATACTTGTAATTGTAAGTATTATGATTTAGATTTAAACGTTGGTTGAACTGGCATGTTAGTCTCATTTGTATGCGAATCAACTCGCGAGCACTTTCAGCGATTGTCACTTACCATAACCGGTAGGTTTTGCCTTTTTTATCCTTTTTCCTTTATTTTCCTTTCTTTTTAAGACCATCCTTTTTCCCCTTTTTTCTCCTTTTTTTCTCGAGCCGCCATGAATTATACTCTTTTTCGTCTACTTTTCTACTTTTACTAACTTAAAACGATAATTTTGTGGTTCGCAGTATTAGCACAATCAAACGTATTGCTCACTTCTGTGCAGCGTGGCAAATGATTGTACAGCGTAGCATATGGCCCGTTGCGCCTTTGCTATGTATTTACATATGAAACGATGTATGGACGCATTGAAAAACTTTTCATCATCTTTTTTCCACCCTTTTTACCCTTTCTTTTTTAAATCGCATTTGGAAAGCAATCGCAATCATGTGAACGGTGCATGGATCATTCGGGTCACGAAGGGCAGCTCTGAGCAACACTTTGCGATTGGTTCAGTGGTACTTTTTGAGTATTTAAACGCTAGCCTAAGCTAAAGCTTTAAGTTTAGGTCTAAGCACTGAGCCTAGTGTAAGCTTAAGTTAAAAATGTCGCTTTGGGTGATTATGAAAGTTTTTGTGGCGATTGGTTTGATCACAGTGCACCACAAGTAAATCGCTAGGGCGAAAGGCATGCGGCTTAGAAAAGGCAAAAAACACCGTCGCAGAAACGTCTGTTGCCTACCAAGTTGTCAACTTGCCAATGGTTACCTGCACTCCTCACACCGTCCGCTAACTTTTGTCCGCGGGGGATAAGGGGATACGGTGGGGGTAAGGGGGTAATCCTAGAACGAGTAAGCCTCCTTTAATTGTCGCTCGCTCCTTGCCGGCTGCAAAAAGACAGTCACGTGACCACAAAGTGGACCTGAATCCGCTTCTATAAACAAGTGGTTTCTTATGCGCTTGTTTGTAGCGAGAATATGGCTAAACCAGGCGGTATTTGCGTCGCGAATCACACTTCACCGATGGATGTCATGATCCTCGCCTGTGATAATTGTTATGCACTTGTACGTCTCTTTTATTCACTGGGAGAAAAACGTCTTACTAACGAAGCGAAGTCTTAGGTTGGCCAAAGCCAGGGCGGGTTTCTCGGTCTCCTTCAACGATCATTAAGTCGCGCAACCCATCATATTTGGTTTGAACGCTCGGAGGTTAACGATAGACTTGCTGTTTCGCGAAGGTATTTTCCTTTATTTTTCTGTGACATTGTTGCGAGTTAGGAATACTGATGTACACAGGTTGAAAGAACACTCTGAGGATCCACTTAAACTACCGATTCTTATCTTCCCGGAGGGCACCTGCATTAATAACACGTCGGTGATGATGTTCAAGAAGGGAAGTTTCGAGATTGGGGCTATGATCTATCCGGTTGCGATCAAGGTTTGGACTGCTCTGATTGGTTGTTTGCTCGTTTCTGATTGGTTGATCGGTGTGCGTGCAGTATGATAGCCGGTTTGGTGATCCGTTCTGGAATAGCAGTGCGCAAGGTTATTTTCATTATACGCTGAGGATGATGACGTCATGGGCCATTGTGTGCGATGTTTGGTATTTGCCACCGATGACGAGAAAGGTATGTGTGTTTAATAGCAATGTATCGATTGAAGGTGGCAGTACGTCTCCCCTCTTGCAGGACGGCGAAAGTGCTATCGAATTCGCTAACCGTGTCAAAGCAGCTATTGCACAAGCAGGCGGTCTCGTCGATCTCGAATGGTGAGTTCAACATGTATTCATTTATCACTTTGCATTTCTTCTTTTCCTCCAGGGACGGGCAACTAAAGCGCATGCCAGCTAAACCGGAGATGAAATACAAACAACAAGCGAAGATCGCTGCACGGGTCAAGAAAGCGTTACAATAAGTTGGCCTTCATTTCGTCTGTCTGTTGGACTTTGCAGCTTTGCTCAACGAGCCGAAACTTTTGTACACTCTGAAAATGCAGGGTTGCTTATAGTCTCGTTCTTTCTGTCCTAACCCGTCCGTATTACACTAGATATTGGAACCGAAATTGCACGTTGGTCTGATCTCTATTTATGCGTGTTCTTTGTCGATCACGTCACTTGGCACTTGTTTGTATCTAATGGACACGTGACCACCCACTATGTCTGGAGGGGAGGTGGGTAAAAATCGATTAGTTGTTTGTATCACCAAGTGTGGATTGGCTCGATCTGGTGGTTTTCTGTAGAGCAGTAATGACCACTAGTCAGTAGTGTTTGTGTTGTAGTAATATGTTAGGCATACCCTAAGTGGTATTTGTATTTTTCGAGATTTTGCTTTCTTGGTTATTACGTCTTCTTTTGCGTCTTTCCATTTATTCTCCGTTTTGTACGGGTGCGGATTTCATCGTGCTCGCTGATTCGTACTCTGGGTGAAAAGCGTGTATTGGAATTTTGAGTAATGACAAATTGTATTAACGAAATTTTAATAAAAAACAAGTGGAGACCAAAGACGAGCATTAAAAGGGCATGTTCATTCACCTTGCCAGTTAGGCACTCGCTTCTCGACGAATGCTTGCATCCCCTCTTTTTGGTCTTCCTGAAAGAGGGAACAGAAGAGCAGCGGTCGACAGGTCTTGAGTGAGCTGCCAGAATCTGATTGGTCGACTGCTTTATAAACCGTCAACACAAATGGCAGAAGAGCCATTTAAAGTCTAGTGTACGTTGGCGGTTTTGACGCGCGTTGTCATTTTTGCATCAAGTTTACGGTAAATGGACGCAAAAATGACAACGTACACTAAGCCTAAAGAAGAACCAATTGAAAACGTGCGTCAATTAGTTTCACTTTCGTTTATGGCCACGGCCTGTTTTGCACAAAGGTGCTGTCTAACATAAATGAGGTTTTAAATTTGAAATTATCTTTGCGAACTCTATTGAAAATAAAGTGAAACAAACTTCTAACACTTCTCGAAATAATTGTTCTTAACCCTCTCCTACCATTTGTGTTGCCACCGTTTTCGAAGCAAACGACCAATCAGATCCGGTCACGAATATACAACACATACAGTAGTCGAATGAAAGAGAACGCGTTCGATAGCGAGGCCTTCGTGAAGTGTTGTTTCGAATGCTCAACAAAAAAAGAAAAACCAATATATGACGTTAGTTATCTCTCCCCTACTCGCTTTTACCTGCATTCACCGTCTGTTTCGCAATCCGCAACAGGACTGGCGACTGAGCAGCAATCCGGTCTGCAAGGTTGTTTGAATTGGGCACTTTCACTGGCGTAGATAATGTCGCACATCATTGCGAGCTCGAAGCCACCGCCAATCTGTGTAGATGCCGCTAATGTAAAGGAGAAAGATCAATAAATGTATTTAGGATATATACGGCATGTAAATGTTAGACAAGTTTGCTACCAACCGCGAATCCGTTCACTGCAGCGACGATGGGTTTTCGTGTCTCCGAAATGGTGGTAAAACCGGAGAGGAGATCGTCGCGGAGGATCTTTCTGAAGGTTAATCCATGCATGCGCGGCATTCCTTTTATATCGGCGCCCGCTAAATGTGGACAGTTTTAACATAACTAAACCAGACAAAACTGGTAAGTGCAAGGCGGTGCACCGCAAAATGCTCGAGGAGAGCCGGTGAGCACGATTGCGCCTATTGAATCGTCATTGTCGAACGCTTTCACAGCTGTATTGAGCTAAAAAAGCATGAAGCACAGCTTCATAACAGGAGCACAATGGCGATCCAGTGCCCTTACTTCGTTGAGCGTAATCCTGTTGAACGCATTCAGAACTTTTGGTCGGTTGAACTTATCAGGCCGATGTTTTTCCTGGCGCCGCATGCGGTGACGATTAGATGTTCATAAGATGGCGAATGCATACTGCTTGCTATATTTCAGAAAGTCAAAGCGATTGCAACTAACAACAACACAGCTCAACACATGGTACGACAGCAAGAACGAAACTGCGAACTCAGGCTGATGTGAAACTCAATACTAACTACTACGCATAGACTAATAAATACACTACGCGGAATACTTACTTGAGTAGCTGCACTGACAAAAATATCGAATGCACGCCCGATGAAGGAGCATGCTCTGCCGAGCTAGCTATAACCGAAGGAATTCCATAACCGAATCCAAACGTGTACTGGCCGAGCCCGAGCTGAACAGAGGAAATCGCGGAGAACACTGAAAACACCGATGTTGCACTTGGCCCATTTTCACCTCTATATCCGCAACTTTGCTATCGAGCTGCCGATTGTAAGCAAGTTCTGCAGCGGGCTCTCAAATCCTCGGACAAGCAGCACGATGTCAAAACGTTCAAGTAGGTGATCATTTTGCACCACGATCACTCTCGCTTCACGCGGTGTGCCTTAACCTGAGCCAACTCGGCAAGCACACACCCCAACGCTTCGCGCAAGGAAATTTGATGCAATTCGAAATTTTTGAAATTTCGTTTATTATTAGGTACACAGTGCAATGAATTGGCGCCGCTGGTTGCATCGCCGAAGCAGCAGCAGTGGCCGTCAGTAGACGCTCATCGTCAGAGGGCGACGTGTTCTTCGCCATCGGCGGCGAAGAAGGGCGCACTGCTGCGACTGACGACGATTCGCTAAAAAAGCGTTGTTTTATAACGAAAAACTACACATGTCTACAGCTACATAGCACGTTTCCCGCTCCTTCCCTTCAGTTCGAACAACTCAACTTTGGTACTGCTTACCATGCGTTCGATGACGACGTCCGTTCGACACTCGACTTCACCTGCGTCGGCGACCATTGGCGCTTGACGATCCTCTCCTTCTTAAGCGATGAGCCCGTCGTTGACGCCGACGCGACGGCTGTCTCCACCTCCTGCCGCTCATTTTCGTTTATTGTTGCCGTCAGTTGCGGTGATGGCGTCGATCGAACGATCGATGAAGCAAGATCACCAACAACGGCTGCTTCGCACGCCGCCATTTCTGGTGCTAAAGCACTTTCACATTTTGTATTCCATTATTTTGTTGCACAAGTTGAGCACGAGAATTTAAAAGTAGTGAATTGATGGATTGAAAGTGAAGCTCAACCTCGAGTTTTGTTTCTGAATTGTACCAGAAGACATTGTCTATAAGCAAGTGCGTGTAGAAGAATCACTCGCAGTTCGCATAGTACGGCAATAAATTTCCGTTTCTATGCAAATACGCGCACAGTTGCCTCTTGCGCGCAGTTTTGAACAAAAGCAGTAAATCAGCTCAAAGCGTGAGAAAGCTCCTTGTGAGTTGTGTGTGTTGAGCAAATTAAAATTCCACAAGAAGATATCCTGTCAGCAGATTATGGCTTATATCCGCCGCGAAAGTTTTACCGAATTTTCGTTTGTAGTCAACGGTGTGCAGGTACGCAAAGCGCAGGCCACAAACGTCATTTGTGGGCAAATGTGAAAGGCAAATGACAGCTACGTCGACGCGCCCGCACCGGTGACCCTCTTATAAGATTAGAAAATAATTTACTTTTAATATTAGACTATTGGTAAAAGCGGCTATAAATACATATTTCTGGATCACCGAAACCACCGCCGGGTGGCGAACCACGTCACCTAGTTTAGACGCAGTTGTATAGTGTATGTGCGAGAAAGAATGCAAGTGACCTACATTAGGCGTTTTCTTATTTAGGTCGACCTCTCCTCAAACTGATCGTAATACTGCTGCTCACCTCGTTAAAACGTCGGTCACCAGTAATAAACCGCTAAGCTCTTTGATTTGTTCAAGAGCAGCACCAGTTTTCTTTAGCTTGGACACCAACGCTTTTGCCACTTGTGAACAAAAACTTCAAATAATCACAAATGAGAGGCAAAGGATCCCTGAATGTAATATGATTTTGTATAATCTTGGGCAATTGTTTATTGATTCTTCCAAAATCCCTCCAACTACCAACTTCACGCTAGATCTTGTGTCAGTCATTTTTTAGATTTTTATATCGGATCAAAGCTCAAGTTTTGTGTTCGGACTCCGTGGGTTCGGCTGAATTTATGTACATTAGGGCCATGCAAAAATCAAGTGCTCGCGCCGAAAAAAACACGAACAAGCACGACCGAGGGGAAGTAGAAGTGGCCGAGAGGAACACATATTCTAATTTTCTTAAAAAGTGCATGTTGTGCAGCCGCGTCACTTTCGCTTTTCGCTAATCGGGGGGGGGGGGAGTAG
>JAQGBB010000747.1:0-16837 GCA_034691745.1 Prismatolaimus dolichurus
GCGAGTCGCAGTGCCATTTCGTGCCGCTGATATTCCGTCGGAGCGTGCCGAGTTCAGCCATCCCGACGTTGGCATCGTTCTCACGATTCTCGCCTACTACCAAATCGGACTCACTAACGAGCAGTTACTTGAGGCGATTCGAGTTCTCATTGGGCTCTGTGAGTCGGCGCAAAACTTTTTCTACAATCTCTGGCTGGCCCCGATTCGCTTAGAGCGCGACGTCTCGCAGTTCGACGACGCGACGAAGATCGACGTCAGCAACTCGCATCAGATGCAGCTCATGTTCGACGCATTTCGCTGCTCGATGGCGGCGATAAACTTCTGGCTCAACTTCTGCGTCTTCCATTGCGATATGTCGCAGTACGCGTCACGAATCGGAACTTCGGCGTGGAATTTGGTCGGCGGTCGTGTCGACACGTCGAAATTTCCGGCGGTGGGCTTCTCGGGCACGAATGATCACCATCGCCTTCTTCCTCTGCAGGTATCATATCCTTTCTGATGTAATGTGTGTTATCTGTTTTGCATGCTGCTTACAGCGAGCGTAGCGCACGTAAAAAATGATGCTTACTGGTCAGATAAAAACTGTCAACCAGCCGACAAAACTCAGAGAATGGTGTCAGTACCTTGACAGCGGTAGGGTGGTTCGGAAGCGAAGCGCTCCGAAGAAATTTTGTTCTTTTTTCGCTAGGAACTACTACGTTGAATGGGTTGAAGTAAACTTAGAAAAGTATTACTAAAAATAAACTCAGCTTTTGCAAAAATGGCATTGGTTTTTCTTCTGCGCAATCGAATGCACAGGTTCAACAGAACGAGCCGAAGGATGCCTCTCTTCGTGGCACAAACGGTCGCATGCTTGATGCCTTGCTTTGCTACACGCACTCGTGCGAAAAGCTTCCGTCTGATCCCGAGACTGCAGTTTGGAAGCAGATTCTCGATTTCGCGATGCGTGCCGAATCGGTCGATGCGGTCATCGACGCGGGCTCACTGCTGGCCGGGGTGACGAACTACGATGCGGCCATGTTCATGGTCAATCGCAGGAGCGGAGGTACGTTTTTGTAATCTTTTTAATTCTGGATGTTCCCGCGTCTCTCGTGTAAACTCAAAGGATGCACCTTCCATAGGCGATACGCCGACGCTCTCAGATCGCCATCGCGGCGTTGTCTTCTTCGGTGTCGATGCCATAGGTCAACAGCAGTGGATGGTTCTCGATCGATGTACGAAGCAGTCGACGCCGCTTTCGCATTCGCCCATCGCCGAGAGCGACGCATTCGTGCTTTTCGATGATGCGCACTCAAGAGGCGCCGACATGAAGCTGCGATCAACCGCGCGCGCACTTCTCACTCTCGGCCCGAAGCTCGCCAAGGACAAGCTGATGCAGGGCGCAGGTCGAATGCGCCGTCTCGGCCGCGGTCAAACGCTCGTCCTCGTCGCGACAGCCGAAGTCAGCGGTGCGATCGAGTCGATGAGCGGATGCTCGCAGATCAAGGTTTGCCACGTTCTCAACTGGGTGATGAGGAACACCGTGACGGCGACCATCGAGGGACTTTCGATGTGGGCGCACCATGGCCTTTCGTTTTCATCTGCATTGCTCGACGACGAAAAGGCGTTCGTCGACGAGGATTGGACACTCGGCTCTCTCTACGCGTTGAAGCACGTTTCGGATCTACTGAGCAACGTGATTCGCACGAAGATCGGGCACAGGCAGTTGCGAGGCACACCGCTGGCAGAAGCGATTATGGACAGGTGAGTTCAAGCGAGATGGGGTCCATAGATGACGATTAGACCGACTCTGTGTGGTTTGAAATGGCGAAATCCTTGCTATGCGCATAACTTTTTAATTTAGCTGCGAGACGTTTGGGAAAGACGCGTTCGTCGCAAGCAGTCGCAACGACGAGGAGTGCGAGCGAGAGCTCCACAACGAGCAGGAGCAGGAAAAGGAACGCGAAGTCCAAATCTCTCGTCAAGAGCCGATCGTCGAGCAGACGTGGAACTATTCTCTCCTCACTTCCGAGTCGCTTGTGCCATTCGAAGCCGTGATTCCGGGCGTCGTTTGCATTGCTGATGCGTTTGGCACAACGTCTACAGGTAGCAGCATCGCTTGGCCGAGAGGGTCCGTTTTCGTCACCGCTAATTTTCTTCGAACAATCGTCAACGGCCGCAAAGATATTAGCAAATTCCTTCGACGCGTCGACGTCATCATCGAATTCCCCGAGAAGTTCCTTCTCCTCTCCGACCAGGAGGCTGACGGAGTGCTGCAGGCATTCTGGAAGTCAGCGACGCACAAATCATCGCAGACATTCTTCAACTTTAGTCTCGCACGTGGACGACCGCAGGTTACCTTCGAACCGGTTTGCTCGATGGCGATTGGTCAGCGACCAGTCGCGATGCCGGATGTCGATAAGGTCGCCTTGCAGCTCTTCAACGGCGAGACGCACTACCCAACGGAGGGAAGGAAGCGAGCCCTGGAGGAACTTGTTCCCAATAAGTCGGCTGGCGATGCGGCGCATGAGCTCGTCGAAGCTCGTGGGCTCCTGCACACATGGGCGCGCTCCGATCTTGAGAAGCACTGTAAGCGCGATTATACGACGCGCTTGAACTGAAGGTGGTTTTTAAAAGTACTAGATCATGGCCGAGAGCGACTCGTCTTTTGTAGTGCGACGCAGGATGGTGGGTGTATTCATAGTGTGCTTGGTTTTTGTCTATCTATCAGTCAAGCGGCGCTTCCGTTTCACGTTTACGAGGGATAAATTGCAAGAGCAGTTTTGCGGAGATATTGTTGGAGAACTTTGCATCTTATTTCTGAGATGTTGTATTTCGAGGCTGTACGTGTAGCTTGAGAGAATGCAAGTTGACTAGAATGACTAGGTTGTGGTGTCGACTTTGAGGAGCATGGATGGTACGGCGCTGCAGCTGACGACCGATTGACGATCCACATTGTATATCTATCTGTTTGTCACGTTTTCGACTTCATTTTTCGTGTTAGCTGCGCAGTACTAGGACTGATTTGAGGCATATCGTGTCGGCGTCATCGCCGCAGGCGTTTCGAGCACTTCTTTTGAAAGCTGACTTAAGTAGTTTTTTGCTGGGTCCACGTTAGCGGTTCCGTACGGAGCCCTGTGCATCCAGGAACCACGTCGCATAGAGCTAGGCTTTTTGTACGTGTTTTAAATTTTGTCTCACATGTGTATGTTTTCGTATGCATTGTTGAGTGGTTCAATAATCAATCAATCAATCGTATTAGCAAAAATCATCTAAATCGCGCAGCGGGAATCGAGGGTCATGACTAATGCTAAACCTTTCAAACTATATGAAGCAGAAAGAAAAACTTTCCGCCGTCCTAATTCAAATCCCGAAGCGCCCGAGCGAACCTGAATAACGTCAGCTGCCTTGCGAGTCCGTGCTGTCACTCGACGGTGAACATGTTGCATCGCTTTGCTCGTCGCAAAGATCGGAATATGAACGAGACCCGCGAACGAAATTCCGATGTAAAGTCCCAAAGTTCCGCCAAACAGAGAGATAAAGCCTCGAAATTGAGCGCAAGCGCTATTCTCCTCGATCAGCTTCAGCTCATTCGATAACGTCTCGTGTTCGATGGTTGTGACAAACGCACGCGTCTTTCCGCAGTGACGGCGACTACCCGCTTTAAAGGTGACAGCAGGCCGGACGTCACGGATGTTGAAGCAGCGCTCGTGCTTCCATCGGTCGCCGAAGATGGCAAAGAAGATAAGTGAAGAACGCAGAAAACTCGTTCACTCCAGTTCGTGTTTTGGGTCGCATTCTGCACGTTGTATTTTGTTCCCTCGCCTAGTTACATCTAACCGCCAACGTCCATCTGATGAACGTCGAACCACCGGTTCATAAATAAACACCCTCAAGTTCACAAATAAAGCCTTCATTATCGATTATTCGAAAATTGGGTAACGACAACTACGTAAAAAACAGAAACGAGATCGCACGGTAAAAGTCTGAGTGAGAGATCAATTAGTCGAGTCAGCTTATAGTGGATCAAAGCGTCAGTTTATGAAGCTCATCGGTGACATCTTGTGTCGTCGAACACGAAGCGGACGAGAAGAGCAGATCAGTAAGATGACCGCCAACCTCAAGGCACGCAAGACGACGAAGAGCTATCGAGGTGGTGACATCACCGAAAATCGACGATCTACTCGTCGCGTTGTTCGCCTAGAACATCGATCTCATCTAGCCCTCAGGTTTGTCGTCTATCACAAAGGAGTGGACAGTTGTTCCCAGTCACGTGACTCCACGTTCTCTAAACCCTCAGCATGTGCTATGAACGACCCCGTGCACCCTCGATACATACACGCATACATTAAAATCCGTCGGTGAGTAGCCGCCAGCGTCTGCGCCATCACGTGACGTCACCGGACCGCAATCGAGCCAATCCGAAACGACGCCCACTCCGACAAGCATTACAGGTGGGCGGACGAACGCTGTTCGAATAACCTCGAGAGCACGTGTGCGTACATCAAGCACCGATCGATACACAGCGAGTTTATGCAGTACAGAGAGTCGATCATCTCTCAGAAGCCGGAAAAACCGATAAAAGTTCCCCGTACAGAACGCGAGTGCAACAGCGACCACCACACTCCTGGCACCAAACTTGCCCACAAAGCGCTCGAGAGCACTCGGATGGGCAACGTTGAAAAGAAGGTTAAGTTCTTCGAAGTGCATACGCCTAGCATCATCAGCGGTTGAACCGCTAACTTCTTCGTAAGCAGCGACAAGACGCGAGAAGCACTCAATCGTTTGCGAGATGTGCAAATGTCGATCGAAAGATGTGCACGCATCGGGGGTCGACTCACAACTGAAAGCAGAGAGAAAGCAGAGTTAAAAATCAATAAATCGATAATTAAGAGAACTCCTCCTACCGATAAAGGGCGTAGAGATAGAAGGGAATCATCTCTTCGAGAAGCACCGCCGTCTCGGGAGCAGCCAGTCGCTGCACGATCATATCCTGTCGAACAGCACGCAAACGATCGCTGATGAACTCATAGAGAAGATTCCACTCAGTTGCTCCACTATCCTCCTTGAGTTTGACGAAGCTAGAGAAGAATGGAATTCATAATCGATAAATGACCAAATCGATAAACATACAGCAAGTGAAGGAGATAGCCAATGGTCTTTTGCAGAACAGGAAACGGTCGCAGATCGGACAAGCGACGTCCATCATCGCAACCAGCAGCTGACCGTCGATATGCCTTCACCATTCGATCGGGGTGACAAATCCTACAAAACGTGCATACACTTGACACGAAGTTATGCGAGAAGCACTCACGTTTGCTGCTTGCGTCTCGTGTCACGTGACTTCCCGTCGTCCAGTTCGAACGGGTGGAGGAGCCGCTCGCGAGAGCGAAATGCAATTTCAGCTGCCGAACACATCGTCGTGCATGTGCCTACTAAACGCTGATGTCCCTCCATGACTACTATAAAATGCAAGAACAAATTATCGATTTTTTCTTCCAATACGTTGGCTGTGACCGGGAATGGAGCTCAGCTTCGGCTACACAAGATACCGATCGATTAACGAAGAGAGTAAAAACTGCAAGCACAATGCACGGAACGACAATGTTCACACTAGGACCACTAAATCGTGAAAAACGGTAAACGAAAACTGACATGCTACGAAGTAATATGCTTCTGTTCTCCGCCAGCTTCGACTAGAACACTCTCCTTCTTCTCATACTCGCCGTCTTTGAACGCACGTTCAACTTTCTCTTTATACAAAATTTCGAAGAGAATGCGCGCCGAAAGCGGAGGAAATGTTTTATCGTCTGGATTCTCCTCCTTCAGTTTGAATGTAACGTACGGTTTCAGCTGAAAAAAGTAAAATCAATGTCTTCCCATAAATTTTCTCTCTTCATACCTTGCAGTCGTTCAGGTCGGGTGGAACGACGAGTTCTGGAAGCATTTCGGGTAGAACGACGAACTCGCCTGTCTTCGGATCTCTGTAACCGGGTTCTTGAATTCCCGTGTATTCTGCGGAATAGCAAAAATCTAATGTACTGTACATGTAAATGTGCACCGCTTACTCGACGACATCAGATAGGGATGGCGATTGTTCAAGAACTGATAGTGCAGGTCCCACTCTTTCGACCAAAGATCGAAATCCGATTTGAATGGCCCGAAATAGCGATTGCCGGACTTTCGACCGATGAAGGTCCATGGTGCGAAGAACTGACGGATGCCCTTCGTGCGGACACGAAATCGACGAGGGACGAAGATCGTTATCATTCTTGGAAAAACAGCGGCTAGACAAAAATCGGTATTTGCAAGGATTCCCGATGAAATTAAGGTCGGCACAATAAATCGAAACCGGTTGCAGGTTATCCTCGAGTGTCACGTGACCGAACACGATATGGTCATCTCTTAATCAATTGACAACACTGGATCTGATCAATACCCAACAACTTCATCTTCGGTCGACTTAGAGCAAACTTCACAACAGCACTGACCAAATGCCACTTTCAAGCTTATCCAACACACAATACTCTCCGACCATCGAGCAACATCCTTCGAGTTAGCCGTCTACTTTAGCTTCTTCTTCGGGCGAAGATCGTTCGAGTGGCCGCACTTCTTCTTGCGACAGTTCTTCGCGCGCGGATGCAAACGAGCGTAGCACCTATTGCATGTACAGTAGGTATAAAATCGATCGAAGAAGTTGACGTGCGCATACTTTCGGCAAATCACTTTGTCGCAGTTATACTTCTGAGCGAGAATGCGCAAACTCGGCTCGATGACGCCACCGCGTAGACGAAGGACCAGATGCAGCGTCGACTCTTAAAAATAACTGTCAAAAAGTAAGCACAACCACAACTGCGCAGTCCAACACAGAATAAAAATTGATAGGCAAAATCAGCTACGTTCCAAACATGCGCACCCTTCTGAATGTTGTAGTCAGACAACGTTCGTCCATCCTCAAGCTGCTTGCCGGCAAAAATCAAACGCTGCTGGTCGGGTGGGATACCTGAAGGAAAATAAAATATAGCCTCAAAAGTGAGCTCAAAAATCACGTTTTGTACACAGGAACACGCTTGTGGCACGCACCTTCCTTATCCTGAATCTTTGCCTTGACATTTTCAATCGTGTCCGAAGGTTCGACTTCGAGCGTGATCGTCTTCCCCGTCAAAGTTTTGACGAAGATCTGCATTCTTCTTTTCCTTGGGCGCTTCGAGACACGCCTAGAACGATAAACTTAACAGTTCCTGAACTCAGCTGACGGTGAGAGAAGGGAAACGGACGGGAAACGACGAATGCATGAGCCAGCAAAAACTGCTTGTTGAATGTATGGCGCTGGCTAAAGGAAAGACTGCATGAAAAAGTTGAGATTTACACAGGGTTTGCTAACTTGTCTATGGTGTTATCGATATCAAGCTCACGCTTATTGCTTGGATTTAGCTAACAGACAGTCTTATTCAACAATGGGATTCTCTTGTTTGACGCAAGACGTCTGGAACGATTTGCACTCTTTTTTTCATCAACAACGACCCATATTTTCTCACGACGCCCTTAAGAAACTTGCACGTTATCAGATATTCATACGGCACGTCGGCAGCTATAACAGGAAGAATTTAGTCGGCGACATGAAACTCACGTCTTGACTCACGATTTTCGTACCAACATGCTCTCAGTCATTTCTCAAGGGTTGCAACCGCTCATCATACTCACCTTTCTTCACGTACTCCATCGCTCATGCGTGGCCCTCGAGGGCATGCTGCTAAGTAAGCATGAACTCAACCGTCTAAAACCTAGCATCGTTAGATATGTACATTTGTGCCTCTTTTTGCAGACGAAATTAGCTGCAATTGCACAGTAAAGGTCAAATCATGCCCAGACGGCGTTTGCACTACACGCGGCGGCTGTCAGAAAAGTGTCAAGCGCGTGGCCGGAGAAGTGCACACCATATACGAGTACCTTATCCGCACATACTTTAGCCACTTTCCGCTTGAAAGACTGTTGCTCTTCTAGCTGCGTGCCTGCGGACCACTGGAATCCACCCGGAAGGCCACTAGCCTGTCAGTCCGTCACTACGCTCCTCGCTACCGAAAGCGTCGACTGCTGTCAGGACGACTTTTGTGCACCAGACCTGAACGTCACACTTTTCGAATCCCCGCCAAACTTCGAGGTTGAGCGCATCGTGTCATGGCAAACGATCGCCTTCGCCGTTTGCTTCCCAATCGCCATCATTCTCGTGATCGGTTGCGTCTATGTGCTCTTTCGTCAACGTCAGAACCCCTCTTTTCCGTTCCGACCTTTTCGACGACCGTTCGAAAAGTACGTGAGGAGAAAATTCTCAGTTGCATTTATCGATTTTCCCTTCCTGTACAGAGGTCAGCAGAAGCCTCTGCTCGAAGATATCGTAACGATTCAGACGATGATCGAAGCAGCGTTGCCACTCGATGAAGGCACAAACTCAGGTTCGGGTTCAGGTTTACCTATTCTCGTCCAGCGAACAGTCGCACGCCAGATCCAGCTGAAGGAGCAGATCGGACGCGGCCGTTACGGCGAAGTATGGATGGGCGTCTGGCGCACCGAGCAGGTCGCTGTCAAGATCTTCTCCTCACGTGACGAGAAGTCTTGGATTCGCGAGGTCGAGATCTACACGACGACCATGCTCCGGCATGAGAACATCTTGGGCTTTATCGCTGCCGACAACAAAGGCAAGTACAGTGACGGAGCCAAGGCTTGAGACCTCACGTGACCGCTTTTTTCAGACAGTATCATCAGCACACAGCTCTGGCTCGTCACCGAATACCACGCGCACGGGTCACTCTACGACTATCTCAGCGCGAACTGGGTCGACATGCGCACAATGTGCCTGATGAGCCGGAGCATCGCTGCCGGACTCGCTCACCTCCACATGGAGATCGGCGGCACTCACTGTGAGAAGAACTGAAGCTGAACAGGGAAACCGGTTTTTATCTATCCTTCCTTCTTTCAGCTAAACCTGCGATCGCGCATCGCGACCTGAAGAGCAAGAACGTGCTCGTTCGTCGCGATCTGAGCTGCTGCATCGGCGATCTCGGCCTCGCCGTTCGTTACGACTCGCAGCGACGCGAGATCGACTTGCCTGATAACGCGAAAGTTGGAACAAGAGTATGAACTGGTTTTTGATCAACCCTTATGACGAGGAATCTAGACGCCGTTTTCTTCAGCGCTATCTATCGCCAGAGGCGTTGAGCGAATCGATTAACGTTCACCAGTTCGACGCATATCGCCGCGCAGATGTCTACTCACTCGGACTCGTCCTCTGGGAGATTTGCCGTCGAACAAGCATTGATGGTAAGCACGTCACGTGACAAGCTTTGCCTTGATTTGATTGGTTCTTAGGTTTGTTCGAATCGTTCGAACTGCCCTATTACGAGTACGTCTCGTTCGATCCGAGTATCGAGGAGATGCGTCGTGTCGTCGTCGATGAACAACGGAGACCGACCATTCCGAACAGATGGAAGAGTTGCCCGGTACTGGCATGTTCTGTGTTTTGATTAGAGATGTCGAACAGACCTCTTTGTAGACGCTTGACGCCATGGGGCGACTCATGTGCGAGGCGTGGCGGGCGAATCCTGATGCGCGACTTACGGCGCTTCGAATCAAGAAGAACGTCGACATGCTGGGTGTTGGAAACGCTAAACCTCCGCCTCCACAGACGGTGCCGTCGTTGGTGGCACCGGCGCCGACTGTCACGCTGGCTGCTCAAGCACCTGTGGAGGAGGTGAACGCGAACAAGCAGCAGAACACGGCAACGCCGTCGGTGCGGTATGAACCTCCGCAAACGATCGATGTTAGGACGTAGAACGGTTTTGTATGGGACATATACTCGCTCGCTTCCTGCCCTTTCCCAGAGCAGTGATTCGTTTTTATCCTTTTCCTTTGACGGGCTCCTTACGAGGGCGTGGATCTGCTGCTCATACGTGCATCGTAGTCCTAGCCACTGCTTTACGTGTTTTTCTTCAAGAGAGCATTTACCGTTGGCGTACACCGTTTGGATACTTTACTCACTTTTCTGCCTTGCTATAAAGAGCAGACGGAATAGCACATGTTATGCAGTCGAAGTATCGCGAAATCGTGCGTTCCCGACATCGCGTAGTGACATCAGCGACGTGTTTGCTGCAAAAGATCTACGCCTTCGTAAAGAGCTCGTCTTTCTCTCGGTTTGCCGTTGAGAACGGCGTAAAATGTGTTACTTTTACTCGTCGTCATTTTTACTCGTGTGCACAAGAAACTCACGATCAGTCGCTCTTTTCTATATAGTACATGTTCATCGGTGTCATTGTATCGTGCGTTCTATTCTTTTTAATATGCATTTGTGCGGTGTCCACGTGAGTTGAGCGTTCCTTTCTCTTAATCATTAACGACGTTCTTGCTTGATCACTACGTCTCTCGTCTGATTAGATTGGGTAGGCGGTCGTAGGGTGCTTGTTATCGAGGGATATCATGTGGGCAGCAGTTGGGATGTTTGGGAAAAAGCGCGAGGCTCTCGTTTATCTGTAGGCGAAGTGAGGAAAAGACAAGGGTGAGACGATAAAGCTACTGGCATTTACCTTTGCTGAACGGGGTAAATTGGCTTTTTTGTTGTTTGTTCCCACGCTCTGGTGCGATGCGTGTTTCACCTGTTCCACGCCACGGTTCAGACAAAAGTATAACTCAGAGTTTACATTAATGAATTAATTTAAAAACTTTTTGTAGTGTTAAAAGTGTACAGTAGTTATTGTCGCTTCCCTCGGTGGTCTCTCTACGTGAGTTATTTTTTATTGTTTTTTGCTGTTTCAAAAAAAACTGCCAAAATGCTTGCTTCACTAGAAGAAGCTGGGTTTTTGTTGAAGAGCATTTTGATGTAAGCATTGTAAATACTTTAAAAGGTGGCCAACGTAGGGCACAGTTTCTGGTTAATCACGGAAGGAGGATTTTGTTAATAGAAATGTCACCGGTCTGATGGGCTACGTTCCAAAGTATGGATTCTACACTCCGTGGGGATTAATTGGAAAAGCATACGTACAGTGCCCGTCGTGAGCGGACATTTTTGTGTATATGTTTTGCCTTTGAGGATATTATTTTAGTCGTGTCCTTTCGCGTGCATACACTTACGTACGAGTACTAATGGGATCGATGTCGGCGGCTTTTTCGGTTCGGTTTTGTGCACGAAAGTGAAGAGACAGCTAACAAATTGTGATGCCGTTAGCTTGCTTTACAATGATGTTAACGTTTCGAGATATATCTACCGTATTTGAGCAGCTGGCTGTCTTTGTGGCTGTCCTTGCGCTTACTTGCCAAGAGACCGTACGTGTCATCCACTCGACTAAGTCCGCAGCCTTAGCCGTTCCGAACTTGTGGTTTTTCGCTGTTAATTTTCACATTTTCTGCTATTCCTCAATAGCTGCTCGCGGGAAGAACAATGCTGCACTGTAGTCGTGTGGTGACACGCTTTCTGCGTGGAAGAGTCGGAACGGGAAATGGAAAATTTCCAAAGGTTTGACGAATGTTTTCATTTTTCCGCGTCGAAACCTATGGTCTGGATTGCAGAATCCTCTGGTCGACCTTATTGCGAGTTGTTGTTCAACAACCTCGCCGACGGTCGCAGAAAGCAAGCTAACGTTGAAGGACTTTCTCAAGCGGCGTTCTGAGCTGACCGCGGTAGATGCAGGGAAGGGTGGAGATGCAGCGACATCGGATGCTCCGCCCTATGTGGATCCGTCATCGCTAGACGGACGAAAGAGAGCCGGTAGCGTTTTTTCTTCGATTAGTTTTTGCCGTGCATTGTGAAGCTAAAAGTTTATTAGCTTCTTTTTATCCACTTTTTGCAGTCTACTTCGAAACGTACGGATGCCAGATGAACGTAAACGACACAGAAATTGCTCGCAGGTTTTGCACCGCTTGCTGTCTTATGAACCTTTTGCCCGAAGCAAGCCCCTCCCTTTAGCATCCTCTTGAATGCGGGCTATTCTGAGACGCGTGTCCCAGGTGAAGCGGACGTCGTCCTTTTGATGACATGCGCGATTCGCGAAAGCGCAGAAGCGAAGATCTGGACTCGTCTCGAGCAGCTCAAACTACGACGGGCGACACGCGAACGTCGTGGTCGTCGACCACCGCTTCAGATCGGCGTACTCGGCTGCATGGCTGAACGCCTTCGCGAGCAGATCATCGAACGGACAGGCTGCGTTGATCTCGTCTGCGGACCAGACGCTTATCGGGTACGGGTGATTGCGTCAAAGAAGTTCGCGGCGTTGAGATAGATTGTATGTTTGTGCAGGATCTTCCGCGGATGCTTGCGGCGACCGCCCGAGGCGGTGAGCGACAAACGAGTGTGAATGTGGTGCTCTCCCTCGACGAGACGTACGCAGATGTGCAACCTGTTCGTGTCGATGAGAACTCGGTTTGTGAGAACCCCCTCCCCGATCGATGCGTCTTAACATGATTTGATCATTAGGTGACTGCATTCGTTTCGATTATGCGCGGATGCGATAACATGTGCACTTTCTGCATCGTGCCTTTCACGAGGTGAGTGTGCGTTCGGCGTGCTTCAAGCAGCTTGATGACGGGCGATTTCGATGTTTGTAGGGGTCGTGAACGGAGTCGACCGATCGATAGCATTGTCGAGGAAGTGCGCCGTCTCTCCGACAAGGTTAGTGTCTAACGTTCGATGCTTCATGGCCTCAACGTTTCTCTCTGCAGGGCGTCAAGGAAGTGACGCTTCTTGGTCAGAACGTCAACTCGTATCGCGACCTCAGCGAATCTACGCACTTTGGCGGCGTCGATGGTGGCACACCGACATCCCTTTCATCCGACGCCTTCCGGACAGTCTATCGACCAAAGCTCGGTGGTCGCCGCTTCGTCGATTTACTCGACGTCGTCTCCCGCGTCGACCCTTCGATGCGGGTTCGCTTCACGTCCCCGCATCCGAAGGACTTCCCAAACGAGGTTAGCTCAGGACGTCACGTGACTGACCGGTTTTCATCATGTTCTTCTGTGTTGAGGTGTTGGATCTTATCGCTGACCGACCGAACATCTGTAAGTGTGTTCATCTGCCGGCGCAGAGTGGTAATAACGAGGTGCTCGCACGGATGGGACGTGGATACACGCGAGAAGCGTACCTCGAACTCGTTGATCGAATGCGTGAAAAGCTTCCGGGTAGGGGGTGGAGTTTTGCATGTCGGTAAGGCCTCTGATTGGACGTTTTTCGACAGGCTTGGCACTGACGAGTGACTTCATCGCGGGCTTCTGCGGCGAAAGCGAAGCCGCGCATGCGGACACTGTTAGTCTCATGCGTCGCGTTGTCTACTCAATGTGTAAGTGAGGAGAACATGGCCCATTCTTTGATGTCACGTGGTCTTTCTGTTTTAGGTTACTGCTATCCTTACTCGATGCGAGAGGTTGGTCTGTCATGTGATTTGGTCGTCGTCACGTGACTGTTGTTCTGTTTCTGTCTTTAGAAGACGCGTGCGTTTCGGCGCCTGACCGACGATGTTCCGGCTGAGGTGAAGCGCCGCCGGAGTGCCGAACTTATTGACGCGTTCCACGAGGGATCGAACAAGTTCAATCGGTCGCAAGTGGGGGCTGAACAGCTCGTTCTTGTTGAAGGGGTGCGTGTGGGTGAAGGCTTCTTCCGCTACTTGACAGGCGTTATCTGTGTTACAGGAGAGCAAGCGATCGGCGAGTGTTCTCTGTGGTCGTAACGACGCGAACGTGACGGTGAACTTTCCCGAACGGCTAGCGGGCGACGACGCGGACGACGATGAAGCGATGATCAAGCCCGGTGATTACGTCGTTGTCAGGGTACGCATCTTCGTCCTGTCACGGGACGCGTCTGATTGGTGGGATTGGTTTTTGACCAATAGGAGAGCTGATAGTGTGCGTACTGGTTTAGATTGATAGCTGCTCGACGGCTGTCCTCTCCGGTGTCGCTATCGCGCGATGTGCGTCCATCGGTGAGTTCGAAAGGGTTTGGCGGCGAAAGAACCCCGCGGTCACTGTCGATGAAGTAGCGGCCGCAGAACTTTCACACGCTCGGAGCACTGTGCCGCTTCAGGCTAGGACTTCTGCTGGTTAGAGATTGTAGCTGCCGAGAAAGCTTAGAATACTGCGCGCTTGTAGTGTTCTTGTCGATGTGCTGTTGGTAAAGTCTTGTGGTTATCCATGCTTCGTTGATGGGGCGTACACGTATGACATCACGCAAAAGCTGATTGGACACACGCGCCCATATGTCGCTTGGTCGGATGCTTTGCGCTTCCACGTGAGAAATCGCCGAGGAGTTGCTCAGAATGTGTTCTAGTCGGTGGGAGGATGTCCTGGATAACATGGTCGAGATGTGCAGTAGAGCAGACGACTTGCGAACTCTAGGTTGTACGTTTGCGATTAATCCCCACGCTCAGAATAACCCATTCAATGTTCGGTAGTGTCCGAAGTAGTAGCGGAGACGGGCAAGTCTCCCGCGTGCTAAAGTTAGGCGCCTCACGAGTACGGTAGTGCAGCTAACGTGCACAAGGTGCGTCGCAGCACTTGTCGCGCAAGGGAAGCACGCGAAGGCCTGCCTCTTCTACACATAACGTCACTTCCCTCCCTCCTGACGTGATGTCAGTCTTCACTGCGTCGTCAAGGTGCGTCTAAGGCGCAAGGCACTGTTCACGACGTTCCTTTCACGCGTTCCGTTTCCTCAGCTCACTCGACCGAGAGATCGAGTTCGAGCTTCTCGTTTCGCGCCAAGCAGAGCGCGAGACGTCCGTCCATGAGGATCTCGCGAAGCTTGAACTGCGCGAAGAGCGTTCCACGTGCCGACACGCTCAACGTCACCGTCTCTCCGCAATTTCCCATCTGAGCGAGAAAAAACGGAGAAAATCGAGACATTTTTTATTCCTGAAGCTGCTCTCACCAGCGTCTTTGTCTCCCTGATCTGCACCTCCTCACAGTTGCTCCAGGCGGCGAGCTGCGCTCGAATCCGTTCGAGATCGACGGATCCGAAATCCTCGCGAGCGATGTAGATCGGATCCATTTCGGTCACCTTTCGAAGTCCGGCTTGCGATTCACCGGCGTCATCTGAAGAATAGCAGTGATTCAGAGGCACGAAAACCTCCGGCGATCCTTACACTGCGTTAGCGACCGGAGTGTGCCCGTCAGCGCAATCGTATGATAGGTCGCGAAGGCCAAACGATTCAGCTCGGCCAACTGCGGGCGTGGAATGCTTCTCGATCTAAAGCAGATTTGCGATCAAAACCGGGGATTAGTCGGAAAAAGTACGCTCATTCAAAACCGGTTTCAATCAATAAATCAATATTTGCATCTTCTGGAGCGCTTGCGCGTAAGCAAAGATGGTCGCGTGTGTGTCAGTCTGTCCGGGTGATAACTTTAGTTTTTCTCCACCGATTTTAAAAATTTCAAAACTAAAACGAATCTACTCATTCGAAATGGTCTTTTTCCTACTCTCGACTCTGTCCGATGCTCCTGACGATCTGTGCAATAGTGGAGATACATTTTTCGGCTTTGCCGATTTACTTGTTTGGCATTAATTGGAAAAGTAGCACCGACCGTTTCAGCAGCCACTCGTATCCAGCATGCGTTCCGACGAAGCGAATGAACTGCAGAATCGATGCAACCGACGAGCGCCCTTCCGCATCAAGTTGCTCGCGGATGAAGCCATCGAAAAGATCCGACACCCCGCCAATCGCCTCGGGCGCAAACGAGTGCACGCGTAGCCAATGCACAACGAGCTGGGCGGGCTCGACCGCAAACGCCGCTCGTTCACCTCGCGCGCACTTCAGCTCATGATCCGCCATCTCGTCGCGCAGCTTCATCTCAATCGCATTTCCTCCCACACCGTTATCGACCGGCCTTCGCGCAGCTCGCACCGAGACGAGCACATCCCATACGATCCACGGGAAGCTCAAGAATCGATCGGCTTTCGCGTCCGAGAGATTCGGATCGTACGCGACGAGATACCACGCCGACGCCTTCTGCTGCATCGCGATCGACGGCGGTTTCTTCGCCTTTCGCGAAAAGTTCGTCTCCGGCGCGCCGAACTCGGCGAAGAACTCGGCTCGCAGCTGCGCCCAGACGAGCGCCAGCTGCTCGCGAATCACGCGTTCGGTGTTGAAGAGCGTGAAGTCGTCTTTCTCTCGATCAGAGATGCGACGGCGAATTCGCATGTGACCGGAGAAGAGTTGGCCCTCCGTTTCGACGCCGTACTCGTCGAGGATCTGTCGAAGTCGTTTCGTGTATCGATCGCGAGTCGTGAGCGCGTTCGCGAGGACGAGCTCGAATCCGTCGGGATAGCCGACGCTGGTCGAAAACGAAGCGGCGATTTGATCTTCGAGCATCGCGACGTCGACGGTTGCGCACAAAGCGTCGTTCGAATCGATTGCACATGCGTAGATTCGATCGATGCGCGCAGCTTTTCGATAGAGCTGGCCGAGAATCTTCTTTGATCGCGAGGACTTTTGCGACTTTTGCATAAAGTCCGGATATGTGGCGACCTTCTCCGCCGGCGTTGGCTTATCGGGCCGGATACCAGACTTCTGGAAGTCGAGTGCTTGACGATGGCGCCTCTGCATCGCCACACAGGCTTCGCTCTCGATGCCTGCAATCGACAAATCAATAATGATCGAAGAGATTTACAACCGGGGCCACAATATTTGGCGTTTGTTACAGAAAGATTAGGTTTCGGGGAAACTAACCATGTGGACTTTGTTATAAGAATTTATTGCCAGTTTTAACAAGTTAACGTTTCGCGCGAAACAGGCCAATGCATTATGACTGGAAGGAAACTAGCCACTGGAGCAAAGAATGCAGTCGAACACTTTCATGCTACCGTAAGCGAACGCACAGTGCTCTTGAC
>JAQGBB010000748.1:0-16826 GCA_034691745.1 Prismatolaimus dolichurus
AACTTTTCAAACTACTCCGCGTGGCACTATCGTTCCGCGTTGCTTGCACAGCGCGGTCGCCGTGCCGACGACGACGCGGACGCGCTTGCTGTCGAAGAGTTTTCACTCGTGCAGAACGCGTTCTTCACTGACCCCGAGGATAGCAGCGCGTGGTTCTATCACTATTGGCTGCTCACCACTGACGAGGGCGGCTGTGGCACCGATGACGTCGCAGTCGCGCCGAATCTATCACTAGTGATTCTGAATTCGAACACCGGTGAGCTTGCACTTCTGTTCACTCGACCCATTGCGCTCGACGGGGCAAAACTGCGACTGAAACTGACTATTGAAAGTCCCAATCAATTAGGCAAGGTCTCCGCAGAGTTGGCAAAGGGTGTGGACGGTAACGAAACGTGGCGCTCGTTCGACGGTTCACGTTCGTCTTTCGTTTGGCTCTGCGACAAGGTGGCGCCTTCGATTTTCGAGAACACGTTTCACGTTCAGATAGTCTCGTCGCACTCGGTAGTGATGAACACACGCGTTTCTCTATCGACGACGGGCTCTCTTTGCGTTTGCGTTCTGCGAGCCCCCGCCGCGCATCGTTTCCCGCCAGCGGTGGTCGCAGCGCTGAACGCCGAGATCGACGCGTGTCGCCAACTCGTCGAGCTCGAGCGTGATAACAAGTGGCCGCTGCTCAATCTCGCTCTCACCCTTCGCGCGATCGATGACGCGACGCACCGTGGTGAGGTCGACGAGATTTGTCGTCGGCTCGAGACGGGCGTCGACCGTCTTCGCGCTGCGTTCTATCGCGATTTGCGCAGTCGCTTCGCGTTGGAAGATGCGTGCGCCAATGCGCGTGTTGATGAACTCCGTCTGGCGATGGCGGGCCGCTCACTTTCGCGCATTGTGCTCGCTAACTTCGATGCGCTTCGGCTCGTCGAGATCGACGTTTCGCGAAACGCAATTGGCTCGCTCGATGGCTTTTGCGCGGCGATCAATTTGCGACGTCTATCTGCGCGCGAGAATAGGATCCGATCGATCGGCGATGCGCTCGAGAACGCGCGCGAGCTTGAGTACGTCGACGTGACGGCGAATGAGCTCGCTGATGGCGACGAGATTTGCGAGTTCGTTCGACGACGCAGCGGTGGGCGATTGACGTGCCTTTGCTTGGTTGACAATCCGGTGTGCTCGAACGAGCGCCTCGCTGAGTTGCGAGCGAACGACGCAGCTGCACGCGCGTGCGTTGTGGTGACTGTGTAGGCATACGTTGGAGGTTGATGGGTGCTTGGTTGGCTGTAACTGAATATGCTTATTGTTCCGCTATATGCGCGTAGGTTCGCGAGGTGCTTTGCTCGCAGGTGTGATCGGATTGTACTCGTTATTTGACGTGATGCTGCTGTGATTGCTGCGCACTTTAACAGGATGTTCATTGCTGTGGTTAGTCGCATTTGGAGATTCGCGGACAATTCGTCGCAGACATTTGCAGTCAGTTTGACGAATTAGCGATTCTGTATCGTACCTGGCGTATTGTATCGTCGTTAGCTCAGCTAGCTCAGCTATTCTGGCAGTCGGTATTCCGAACCTCCTTGATCGCTGATATCGTCTTGTGAGACGTAGAGACCATTATGACCGAACGTTCTTTGCTTTGAGAGGCGAAGTCGGCGCAATGTTGCGCCAAGCCGTTCCGCTAGGCCACAGGCGACGTGTTGTCGAACGTTGTTCTTGAACCACCTGCGTAAAATCTGAACGTAATTTTTATGGAAAACCTAGCGCAGCCGTTCCGTTGATATAAGAATTCGAGTAGTACAAGCAAGTAAACTCGCGCTCATTCACACAGTCGCAAATATATAAGGGTGTGTGGATTTGCAAGGCGCAGGAGCTAGCTTAGGTGGCTCCTTTTTCAAGATGTAAAAAACTACCGTAGACAGTGGATCACATGCACAAATGCGCAATTTGCACGTAGCCTTCCATTGGCCGCTATTCACCGCGGTATTTACCGGCGTTCCTCTTCAAGTGCCATCTGTAAATACTGTTGATAAATACTGCGGTAATGCATTTGTGCATGTGATCCAGTATCACAATCTCCTGAAACGGTACCTTTCTATCGATAGTACGCGTTTGTAAATCAGAGGACCCGCACTTTCCACGTTGTTTTCCCATGCTGCACATTTTAAAGGGCATCTCTACGATTTTTCTGTCGCCAATATTCGGCGTTCTTTAAGAACCATCGACATCACATTAATTCAAGATGGCGATTTTGCAAGTGTGATAGTTGGGGAGATTCACAGGTGCACGATCTGGCAAATCAGAAATTCAGATCTGTTACTTTTTTTCTGGATCTGTCACTTTTCTTCTGGGTTTTGCTACTGTGAATCTCCCCAACTCTCAATATATCGGGTGTTGGGCATGAATGTGGTTCTTCTGTTCACGAAACAATGGGGTCGTCACCACAAGTTAACACTAGTGACCATGCAGCCTCACACCACATTTATGCCCAACACCCGATAGTTTTGAATTAATCTAACGTGATGTTTGTAGCAAATTAAAAAAGAATATAATAATGGAACTGTATGTGTTAAATATGCAGAAGTAACCGGCCTACGGCCAGCATAAGTCCCGCTGCACGCTTTATATTGCATTGGCCAGTCAACATTTGTCTTCGAAGATTTCCGCAAGATTTTGAAAATTTGCTTTTGCGAATTTTACATCGTGGTTAGCGTGATTCATCCTGACTAACTTTTATTCACAGGAATTGAAGATGCACGGAAGACGAAAAGTGACCTCAGAGAAGGAAAACGAAGCAAAACAAAAAGAGCGAAAGCAGAAACTTAAATATTTCGAGACTATCCGCGACAAGATATGGAAAAAGAGAGATGACGGTATGCGCGTGGCATTGGCATTGTTATCTTTTTGTGTTGTGACTCTGCTGCTTATCCGTATGATGTATTGCAGGTGAATTCGACCAAGAAGGGTTAGATCTGAGCGCTAAGCTTCTGGTAAAGAGTCCGGACGTGACTTCTCTCTGGAACTTTCGTCGCGTTGTGCTTGAGCGTCTGCTGCAATCGCAGACGGACATCGACAGTAGTGACGCGACGGCGACAAACGCCCGCAATGCAAAGCTCTTGCAAGAGGAACTCCATCTGACCGAAGTGTGCCTTCAGGCAAGTCCAAAGTCATATGGCGCGTGGCATCACAGAGCGTGGACAATCACACGCATGAAATTGACCGATTTCAGTACCGAAATTCGGCACTGCAACGAAGCGCTCAAGCTGGACGAGCGCAATTTTCCTTGCTGGGACTATCGTCGCTTTCTATGCGCGCTCGCGAAGGTGCCACTCGACGACGAGCTCGCCTTTTCACTCGAGAAGATTCAGGAGAACTTTTCAAACTACTCCGCGTGGCACTATCGTTCCGCGTTGCTTGCACAGCGCGGTCGCCGTGCCGACGACGACGCAGACGCACTGGCCGTCGAAGAGTTCTCACTCGTGCAGAACGCGTTCTTCACTGACCCCGAGGATAGCAGTGCGTGGTTCTATCACTATTGGCTGCTCACCACTGACGAGGGCGGCTGTGGCACCGATGACGTCGCGGTCGCGCCGAATCTATCACTAGTGATTCTGAATTCGAACACCGGCGAGCTTGCACTTCTGTTCACTCGACCCGTTGCGCTCGACGGGGCAAAACTGCGACTGAAACTGACCGTTGAAAGGCCCAACCCATCAGGCGACGTCTCCGCCGAGTTGGCGAAGGGTGTGGACGGTGACGAAACGTGGCGCTCGTTCGATGGTTCACGTTCGTCGTTGGTTTGGCTCTGCGACAAGGTGGCGCCTTCGATTCTCGAGAATGCTTTCTACGTTCAGATAGTCTCGTCGCACTCGTTAGTGATGAGCACACGCGTTTCTCTATCGACGACGGGCTCTCGTTGCCTTTGCGTTCTGCGAGCCCCCGCCGTGCATCGTTTCCCGCCAGCGGTGGTCGCAGCGCTGAACGCCGAGATCGAAGCGTGTCGGCAACTCGTCGAGCTCGAGCGTGATAACAAGTGGCCGCTTCTCAATCTCGCGCTCACCCTTCGCGCGATCGACGACGCGGCGCATCGTGGTGAGATCGACGAGATTTTTCATCGGCTCGAGACGGGCGTCGATCGGCTTCGCGCTGCGTTCTATCGCGATTTGCGCAGTCGCTTCGTGTTCGAAGATGCGTGTGCCGATGCACGCGTTGGGGAACTCCGTCTTACGATGGTAGGCCGCTCCATTTCGCGCATTGTGCTGGCTAACTTCGATGCGCTTCGGCTCGTCGAGATCGACGTTTCGCGAAACGCACTTGGCTCGCTCGATGGGCTTCGCGCGGCGATCAATCTCCGACGTCTATCCGCGCGTGAAAATAGGATCCGATCGATCGGCGACGCGCTCGAGAACGCGCCCGAGCTTGAGCACGTTGACGTGACGGCGAATGAGCTCGCTGATGGCGACGAGATTTGCGAGTTCGTTCGACGACGAAGAGGTGGGCGACTGATGTGCCTTTGCCTCGTTGACAATCTGGTGTGCTCGAACGAGCGCCTCGTTGAGTTGCGAGCGAACGATGCGGCTGCACGCTCGTGCGTTGTGGTGACTGTGTAGGCATACGTTAAAGGTTGATGGGTGCTTGGTTGGCTGTAACTGAATATGCTTATTGTTTCGCCGTATGCGCAAACGTTTGCGAGTACTTTGCCCGCAGGTGTGATCGAATTGTACTCTATTTGATGTGATGCGGCTGTGATTGCTGCGCACTCTAACTGGATGTTCATTGCTATGGTAAGTTGCATTTGGAGATTCGCGGACGATTCGTCGCAGGCATTTGCTGTCTGTTTGAGGAATTAGCGATGTCACCATATCTGCCATATTGTATGGTCGTTAGCTGAGATATTCTGGCAGTCGGTTATCCGAACCTTCTTGATCGTTGAGATCTTTCTGTGAGACGGAGCGACCATTATGACCGAATGTTCCTGTATTCGAGAGGCGAAATCGAAGCAATGTTGCGCCGTGCCGGTCTGCTAAGCTACAGACGACTGGCGCTGTCGAAATTTAGCTCTTGAACCACCTGCGTAAAATCTGAACGTAATGTTATGGAAAACCTAGCGTAGCGGTACCGCTGCTGTGAGAATTCGAGGAGGACATGCAAGTAAACTCGCGCCCATCCAACGCTCTCAAATATATACGGCTGTGTAGATTTGCAAAGCGCGGGAGAAAACTTAGCGTGCTATATAGATGACTCCTTTTTCACAAGGTAAAAAAACTCGTAGACGGGTTTACTGCATGATCTGAATGGTCAAATTGTTGCGCTGACTGGTTAGAATATTTGCCACTGGCGAATTTTTGTGACACGCTCTAAACGACCCCAAACGCGCGAAGAATAAGTCGGCTTCGTAGCTTTGTGCGCAGAAAAGTCGTTTTATAGCACGGGTCGGTTAATATGCAACGATGGAGTTAGCTGTTCGTACTCTTGACATGGATATGACAACTTTCATATTGTGCACAAACATATCGTCTCCATTGGAATTTTTTGTGCGTCCGGTTCCGTTTCTTGAAGGAATCGAGACGTGTTTTTGCCAGCTTGGAGAGCTTAATTTTGAGTTTTACGTGGCTATATTACAAGGATTTTGTGTTTAGGCAAGTTTACCGCGCAATTCCTCCAGGTCGAAACGTCAAGTTCGTCATCAATTCTCGGCAAGTAGACGAGGAACCAACTTTCGCGCAACAACAGCAACATGTCTGGCCGCGGAGCAGGTGGCAAGAAGCGCGCCAAGTCAATCTCAAAATCAGCTCGCGCAGGTGTCATCTTTCCCGTCGGTCGCATTCGCACGAAGTACCACAAAACATTGCCGAAGTTTCGCATCGCGTCCGGAACGCCCGTGTACACCGCCGCAGTTATTGAATATCTTACGGGCAAGTACACTCTTATTCGGTCGTGAAAAGGCAGTTTTTATTTTTGTTCTCACATTTTACTAACCATTGATTTTTCACAAATTTAGCAGAAATTCTCGAGCTTGCTGGAAACGCCGCACGTGACAACAGAAAGGCGCGCATCATTCCCCGTCATCTCTTTCTCGCGATCATGCACGACGAGGAGCTTGCAAAGGTTTGTCGACAGTCAAAAGTACATTTCTCTGCTTATTTTGCCGCTTGTATTTTGTAGCTTTGCAGTCACGTCATCATCGCAAATGGCGGCGTCACCCCACACATTCTACCCGAGCTTTTGCACAACAAGAAGAAAGGACGGTGAGTGCTATTTACATATTATGTAATACAACGTGCACAATATCGATTGGTTGATGTGTACATAGTTGTCTGCTTTTGTTAGGCAATACGTGCGGTTACTTCCTGCACATACAGTACGTACACGTTGTGCACTTTCTTTTAGCTTCGTTCTGACTTCTCCGTCCACCCAGAGCCCTGCAGCGGCAACAACCCCAGTCGCACGTCCTGCACCGGCGGCAGTACCAAAGAAGATAGCTAAAATATCGACAGGCGGAGGCGTCGTTAAGCATGCCGGAAAGAAAGGTCGCGGCGGAAAGGCGCCGGCGAAGAAGGGCGCCGCAGCGAATGCAAAGGTGACCACTGTGGTGGAAACCGGCGGTCCGCTCGTCATCGACGACGGCGACGCGCTTGTTTAAGAACGTATCAGAGAAGCGAGGACGGACGGGCGTGGGCGAGGGACGGCGTCGGTCTCCTGCTCGCTTTTCCACCCGCTTTCTCTTGCCGTGCGTGCGATGCTAAAATTCGAGATGATTTTCAAGAAAACTGCTTCGTTTTTCTACACTTGCTTGCACCCTGCAGCATAGAGCGCATCTTTATAGTTGCTTTTCAGTGATATTGTACACACTTTTGTTGTTGTTCATTAGTAACTCGTTATTGTTGTCTGTTTGCACCTTTTGTTATCGTCTGATGTGTGGACACTGAGCATACTATTTATTGTAGTGCCTGCTTCATGCGGCGATGCGGTCACGTGACCCGAGCAGTGCAGTTTACGTACACTCTCGTCATGTAGCTCTTCCCTCGTGAACCGCGTATTTAGAATTCTTGGTGCGTCGCTTGGGTGATTTTATTTTCCAGTCTTTTACTGACTTCTATCTTGCGTTGCATGCGAGAAATGCTTTATACTGTCTCTTTTTTAAGCCGCCCAGTTATTAAGATAGCGCTTGAGGGTGATAAGCCGTCTCCTGATGTGATCGCTTGAGGTTAGCTTGTGTGCCAGATTTGATTTTCATTTCGGGCGGTGCCGTGTCGCTGAGCTTTTCTGTCGCAAATATTTGGGGACCTGCCAGCGTATGTACCAGGCCAGTGCGATTTTTATACGTAAAACGAAGTGATTGTTTTTTGTTGTTGCGTTTCGGGTTGGGCTTTATATTTCCGAACTAATTAATTAGTTCTGCACGCGTTCTTCACGCTCAGATTCCAAACTGGTTTTACATGCAGAGTATGTAGTGACGTGTTTTACGTATCTACTTTCTTCTGGAGGTTTTATATCGTTAAGCTGCTAGAGCTATACATGGAAAGGTGTTGAAGTTTGCTCGATTTCTCGGCGGGTGGAGACGGCTTCATACGACTTGCTGACGCCCTTGCCGACCGTCTCAAACCGTAGTACGCTTGGATCTCGAAGATGGACTCAAACTTCATGGGGATCTGTTGAAGTCGTTATCCGTCTGGCTCGACCGTTTGTGTGTTCATCCACTGCCGTCTCTTTTTTAACCGTTTGCTACTAAATTAACGCATCTATTGCTGGTGTGGTTCTGTCGTCTACTCGTATGCAGTCTCTCATTTATGGTAAACTTAATTTGCTATTTCTTTGCTTTTTGCCGCCTTGCGTTCACGCTTCTATGTACGATGCGTGTACGCAGCTAGCTTGCCGAGCACGCACTCCAACTTTGCTTCTTTCCTGCTACATTTTGTGCTGCTTGCAAACCGACAATAGCTGCGTAGTCGCGTTTGTGAGAACCCACGGCAACAGCACGTCGTCGCACAGCGCACACGCAGAGAAAATGCTCAATCGATTGGTTTTGCAGCGCAAGCTTATTCGCGTGGTACATCTCCGCTAGTTGCGTATAGGGCGACGCATAGCTGCTGCATTTACCCTCCCATAATAACGTGGACTAGACTGTCGCACGCACGGCACCTTCGTACCGAGAGGGGTAGCGTAAACAAATGAGCTCTATTAATGCGAATATCCCGCCTAGTGGACCATCCTCGCTTGACGACCGACGCCGGCTGTTCCTTTCTGCTCCGGGACGGGAAAAAACTTTGATCACCCAAACGACTTTTAGCTTTGGCTTAATCGCAGTATTCAGCTATGACTTAAACTGAACTTTAAGCAGTTTGTCTTTTGGGTGATCAGAAAAAGTAACGCCGGAGGAACGGACAGCAAATACGGAATGAACGTTGATCGTTGTTTACATGGCATGTGTAGCGCACAGTGAAGGGCATTACGGTGTTGTCAGAGAAGCGCCTGCACCTCGGTCAGAAGCTGAGTGTCATCTCTGCGGATATCGTTGACGTGAAGTGTGATGCGATAGTCGTCTCCGGTGGTTTTGGTCATGGCGGCCAAGTTGGTGAGGCGAGATTCGTTCGAGTGCATCACGACGAACATTTGTTATACTATTAATTAGGGAATCGACTCGCAAGCGTTGGAGGAGCGGTCTTTAAGCAGAACGTTCAGGCGCTTGCTGCAAATGGTCCGCTGCAACTAGCGAAGGGTGAGCTAACTCATCGAGAGTACCGACTATAGTAGGTGTACGTCAACGTCCGTTTTATTGCATAGCTGCCATCTGCGATGGGCATAACTTTCAAGCACCTCGCGTTATTCACTGCCACGGACCGTCGTGGGGAAGCAACACGGCTGTTGCTGAACTGGAGGAAACGGTGAAGAATTGCTTGAAGTTGGCGGAGAAAGATAATCTGAAGTCGATCTGTTTTCCGTCGATCGGAAGTGGAGGGTATAATTACAATTGTTCGTTATGGGCTATATGATCCAAACATACTGGTCCAAATTCTTACGGTCAAACATCCTTTCAAACCTGCTGAAGCTCAGATGTCAGTGCGGATCGTCTTCGCAGATCGTGAAGTCGCAAAGTCGCAGAAGCAAGCTATCGAAGTTTCGAGCTGTGTATTGGCATTCGTCGAGCTTTGTGCCAAAGATTGCAGAAATCGCAACCTTAGGTCGTTACGACGCCAATCGATGGACATGTTTCATGCTTCGTACAGAGTTACGCAAACACACGTAGCTGATTCGATGATTCCAACGAAAACAATTGCACAACAACTCACCACGAAATTCGACTGATTCGAAGATTCGCAACAACGTCAGCCGTCGACGATTCAGTGATTCACAACCAGATTATTAGTCTGCAGTTTGCAACGACCCCGTCATTCATTCTCCGATGCACTGCGGTAGATCAATGATTCGTAAAGAGCTCCATCGTCTCCGCCAACAGCAGTTTGCAACTTTTCAAGAAACTCATCGTCAACACGATCCCCTACGAAATCCATATTATAAATTCCACGATTTACCGATTGGGCACGGTGAATTCGAATTGATGTGAGGCGGATTCGAAACGAAAGCATCGACAATTTAATAAGATCCGCGATGTTTCAACGATTCAGAAAGAGACCTACTGGCAAGTCGACCAATGGCTCAAGGATTCAGAACAGTACGTGAATGTCCAGACAATCCACAGCGAAGTCCAGCAGCGATTTGACATGCTACATCGTTGATTCAACGACTAGCAATAATACCCATGACCAGTTTCACGATTCGCAACATCGGTCATTCCATGATTCGATCGGGCATTGCAATTTAATTACTTTGGACCATAATAAGTTTTGACCAAAACGTTTGTACCGTATGGCCCATGACGAACTAGTATGACGCTGAACGCAAATAGGCCTGAAACATGCTAAAGCTTCTGATTATAGAGCCGGCTTTCCGTAAGTCGAGAAATTTAGCAAGTATTCAGAAAGGTATGTATACTGGAGTTGGTATACCATGTGGGTTTAGGAAGCAGGCGGCTGCGGAGACCATCTTGCGCGCGATTCGCCAATACTTCGTCACCGCGATGGCGTCGTCGATCAAGCAGGTCTACTTTACCCTGTACGACCAGGAAAGTATCAACGTATACATTTCGGAGCTGGGCAAACTCGATCAGTGAACAGAGAACTTTGTCATCTACCTGAGGCTACACGAAAAGCGCAGTTCGGGAGAGAAATACCCAACTATTTATTTGCTGTTGTAGTTAGTACCTCGCTGATAATTTCATCAACGGAGTGCTGTATATCTGTCCGTTAGTTTGATAGTTTAGTAGACAGATTAGTTTCTTGCTTTAGTGACTATCTTTTTTATTATCGTATTGTGCTTTTTCGTCGATGTGGGATGAAGCCTTCGTTTTACTCTGATTTTGCAGAGGACGCTATTAACGTGAGGTGTTGAGGTACGAGACAGGAGGTATCAAGTGATCAATAAGTCGTGATCTGTTTTGACTGCATGCTCAAAAATTCTCGGGATTGCCCAAACCTACAGCGGACTTCAAGATGTCAAAATGATGCTCGTAATTTTTCTGACATTTTGACCTATTGAAGTCCGCTGTAGATTTAGGCAATCCGAGAAAACTGCTGGTGAATTTTTGAGCATGCAGTCAAAACAGATTGATCACTCGATAGCTACATACTGATCATGAGCCATTTTCTTGGTCTCGCTGCGATTATCGCATATGCGCTATGGCAGTGACAGTCGGCTTTTCTGTGTACCCATGAAAAAAGGCGGGAAGGCTTCATCTGTTTCCGCGCGATCACTGCCCGGACGTTCCCGTTTGTGTCATCGTGCGTCATAGGTTTATACTGTATGGTGTGTCTGTGATAACAACCGAAGCCTTGAATGAGGATATGTTCGCTCGCCATAAACGCTTTGACTTATTAAACGCCTGACGTGTACTCTAGCTGTGTCGACTTCATAGGGATGTAGGCATGGAGTAGCTAATACCCATAGCTGCAGAGGTCTATCTTCGAGAAGGAGGCTTAAAGCGAAAAATCGCTTTTACCCGAAATAGAGTCACAGTTGCGAGGTTAAAATAGTTTAGGTGCATTCAAGTAGTTTTACGGAAATCATGATGGACCTCAATTTCGACACTCCATCGTTGGCGTGAACAGATGTAAAACATTCACGAGTGGAAAGATGACAAAAGCCCCCACTAGGCCACCAAGCTGCGACACTATGCCGACCCACATAAGGTAGCGATGACCGCCGGCTTCTTGAAGATGACCGGCACATAGAGTTCGGACGAAAGACATCGTCAGTGTTGCCAGTACCCAAGCAATCACCTGAAATGAAACACATTATGAGCTGAAAGGTGTCGTCTACGGCAGTGCAGACCGGTGGTCAACCACCGTTGTTCACATACACAGAGAATGCTGCCCGCGATATTATCAAGCAACGGTGGATGTGGACTCATCGCTGCAAGCACGACGATATATGCAGCGAAGAGCGTCGCCAACGCCGAAGCAGCAGCGATCCCGGCAATGCTCCGGATCTGAATCCAGTAGGTCAAGAAGCAGCCAATCGGGTTAGAAATATTCGATAGTACGATCGCAAAGTGGTACGCTGAATAGCCGTAAGGCAGAGCGGAGTAGGTTTGCAGCGAAGGAAGGACCTAAAGTGAGGTCCTTGAGCACGTCAAGACAGAATAGACCACATACGTTATGGGGTCATACATTTATGACGTCATGTAAAAATTTGAATTTTCGGACCTCCTTCCCCCTACGTCACGGGTTTTTGGGTACTTAAATCACTTTCGGCCGGACCCCTTCCTCTCAAACCGTGACGTCATAAGTGCATGGCCCCACACGGTATTCTGCACAAACCGAGTAGATCAAGCAACACATCCAACACGTAGCCCCCAGAAGAAAGAGAGCGTGCGATGTGGACAACTGTTTTCGACCCGTTATGGTGTCCGACGAGGACGTCGATTCCTCGCCGTTCAATAACTTCCCCGTACGAATAGCGTTGCCATCATCACCCATTTCTTTCCGAGACTCCTTCGCCTGAACCTCTTTCGAGCCTTTCCAGAACTCGAGACAGAAGTAGCAGCAGATGGGCAAGACCATCAGAAGTGCTGTCGCGAGAAAGTATATGCGTACAGAGAATAACGGAGGTACTTCGATCGGGACGTACTTCGATGCTGCGTGGGTCGAATTGGCGACGGTGGTCGCCTCATTCGAACTCGGGGTTGTATCGTTGTAGACGAGTATGCATTCAGTTTTTCCAGCCCCTTGGACAAGAGCGATTAAGCTGGGAAGTAGCCCGCTGAAACCCATGCCAACGAAGTAGGCTTTCACGTAGGCGGCAGAACTGAAGGCTGCGACATACGGCAGTGAGATGACGTTCGAGGAGCAATCAATGAAAGCAAGGAGTAGTGTGAGTGCAAAGAGGGCGACACTATGCTCGGCACCGTTTGTTGTCTTTGCTGTGACGTTCCAGAGAAAAGCCATTGCGAAGATGCCGCTAATGCCGACGGCTAGAAGGACGTAATTGGCGGCGGCTGGCCGAAAAACCCGGGGAAAGAAACGATTTCCGAGCACGAAGAGCAACGGACCAGCATTGCCGATTTGTACGAGCACTGCCAAGTAGGAGGGCAGTGTCCAGTGTTCTGGCAGCTCCGCTACCATAAGTGGGACTTGGACCCAAAGGGCGTTTATGCCGACCCATGAGGCAATGCCAAAGCACGTGACCAGCGCTAGTACAATCAAGCCATTGTCGACCATTTTGCGCCTGAAACGAAGCGGATAACGAGACCAAGTTCAGAATGCAATTGGAGAACGCTGGTGTTGGTGGGCGTCGGAGCAATGTCACGGTTGTCATGTCGACGTCACATCCGGTTTAAAGATTATCATAATTGTTTGCTTGAACGTGGGAGAATATGCTCAGACAAAGCCGTTTAGTGACTGGAAGTCGTGCATTGTCGAACTTGGTAAAAAGTTTGAAACCTGAACGGGTAACACGATTTCTAAACGTTTGTCTACACAATCATATCACAGTGTTCAGGGCCAGCACTAGGAGGCGAAAAGTTTGAGAAAAACTTGTCGTTCGGTTGTTTCGCAACTTTAAAGGCAAACTGTGTGCATATGCGGCATACTTTGTACAAAGTTTGTCAAACACCGCACACATCGAACTGAAATGAACGGCAGATAGTGTTTTGTATGTTTTGGCGTTTGTTGGGTCGGTCGGTAGCTAATAAACTTTCATACTCTGCCGGCATCATAAAGCGGGACTCACGTGTGTGCCTTCCGCTTTGACCTGCCTACCCAGGTGCTGTTATTTTTGTGCATGCATAATACACCGCTGATTAAAATGTTGTGTACACACAGTCAGAGCAACTGTTTAGGTGTATTCTCAGACGGTAAAGTTTGTCACAATGAAAATATGTCCTAAATCTGTATGTAGGAAATAAGCTGCATTCTCATAAAAGACGATGCCAAGCGAAGCCACTTCTTTCGATATTATAATTAAACTGTAATACTGAACAGCGAAATAAACTAGTACATGTGTATAAGCATATGCAACTGCGAAAATTCGATGAGCGTTCACTACCGTAATTGCGGTTAGGATTATTCGTAAATGACGTCACTTAAAATTCAAATTTTTTGACCCCCTCCTCCGTCACTTGGTCTAACACATAAACATAGGCTATCTTTCGCACGCAGCGTCACTTGCCACAGAAAATTTTTCCACCCCCCTCCCCCCTCAGCAGGTGACGTCATTTACGGACAAGCCGAAACATAATCTAGCACAAATCATCGAAGGGAGACGTGATGCTTTCCAAGGTCGACTAAAATCACACTGAGGTAGCTGCGTCGTCGCGACATCACCTCACGAGAATGGAAAACATGAAAAACTGTCGTCAGTGCCACCGTTTTGGCTCCATCGTTGAAAGCGCACAGCGCTTATATTCCCGTATCGTGTGGGTATATGGAGCTCTGCTCTGTCATCTTCGCTCGAAAGATACGTCCTGTTGAATATCCACTCATGCATGCAATAGACAGCGATAGCATCGTTTCTGATCCAAAGCTTATTAAGAAAGAGCTCTCGCCTCTCCGTCCTCGAAGTCAGCTTCGCCAAATCGCCAGAACCGAACAAACAAACCCCATTTCGCCAGTTACCCGCTGAGCAAAAGTCGTGAAACTCATACCACGATGCATAGCGCGATATCCAATCCTTTTGCTGGCGTCCATCCTTGAGGCACCGTCCCGGATAGCGGCCGGGCGCCTCTAGATGCTCATTATGATTCAATGTTGACCAGAGAAATTCGTCAGGAAGTGCAACATCACGAAGCCACTCTTGGAAGTCTAGTGAACGCCTATCCTCAAGCACGAAGTGAACAAAGTCCCTCGAAAGGGCTGCCGCAATACTCCCTTTATAGACTTGAAGAGAATGAGGTGGCGGAGATTTAGTGACATTCTTCTCATCGGTGACATCAATCGGAAGACCCTCTCCATTGAAGATCCACGCACGGTGCCACCGATATCGCGATGGGATGGGTCGAATTAACTCGACATCGTTTGCGCCATCATGGACACGCAGAATATCGACAATCTCTCGATTCGTTTTCAGTGGAAAGTCGTGTCCTTGTAGGACAAGTGCGTAGTTCCATCGATGAGAGAGAAGATCACCGAAGCAATTGAGTACCGCTTGCAACATCGTGTATCCCGACCAGAATACACTCTCGGTCTTCTCGGCGATGAACACGTTCTCGCCGGGAAGACAACGGACAAATGCAGCGACGACGTCGTGTAAGATCTTTGATGCTTTGTAGTCGACGTGAATACAGTAGACATTCTGGGGCTGATAAATCGCATTCAATAAGCTCTCCACTTGCGCGAAGTCTTTGTCGATTAGAATCGTATAGGCGAGTGGAAATCTCGCTTCCTCGTCGGATAGTGGTTGTTGAGGATAGTACGAACGTTCGTTCAGATAGACGCTACAGTTTGACTGGAACAGATGCAGAAACGCGAACTCGGTTTCAGGTGTGTGACGCCAAGCTTTGGTCTTAGAAATTTCTGCCGCATCGTTTGCGATTAGCTTCGCGCACTCGAAAGGATGCTTCTTGGCATAGAAGGGGTATCGACTTTTCGGAGATGTGCTAGGCACCGCGATGTTTATCGGGGAAAGATCAATCGAGTCCGCCGGATCAGGATAGGTGTGAATAAGGAAAAGGAGTAGACTTCCAAGAGAAAACAGTGCGAGTAGAAGACGTCGTCTTACTATCCAAATCCTTCGCATCGCTGAAGTTGGCTGCTGCCTGACCTCGGAATCTCAAGAGAGGGGACAGCAGCGGCGTAATTGCAAAGTCGGCCAGGCGTTAGCGTTGCTGTGGAAACGTCCTGTCGGCTTATTTGACGCGCGCACCTATGGAGAAAAGCTATCGCCGGCGCAGCTTGCTTGCTCGAAATTGCGTCTGAAACTGAGGCGGTTTTGCTTTTGTTGATACACGTATAAAATTTATATCGTATGTAGTACGAGCATTAAACAATGCGGCGAGGCTTGTGAGAATTTTTTGCGCACGAACCTCAAACATTTGAGTGTACCACGTGGTTTCGACGCTCGCAGGCATGAAATTCCGGTCGCGTTATACCCACTTAAAGCCAGTTGAATAATATAGTTATCTGATCCGAGCGTCGACATAAACTCGTTCCTCATTAAACCTCAAAAATTATCTTGTCAAACCTCAAAATTTGTGCGGATTTTTCGAATGTTTGCCACCTATTTTTTAAGCACATTCGCAGAGACTATAAATCTATATAAAGGGCGGACACGCTCACAGGTTGCATGGCGATTTTAAAATATTATATTTTTCTGCAGATTTTTGCCACCAAATTCGTCAGCAGACGATTAATTCCATAGGCATACTGAGCAAACTCATTCATGTTTGTTAGCACACATCAGCAAGCTTAACCCGCAGCGGAGACAAACAAGCTACATATGAGTAATAATTTCCTAAAGAGACAACAGCAGATGAGATGAGAACCCGGTCAGAAAACAGCTAAGTGTAACAGTCGGAAATGCGGCAAAGAAAACACTCAAAATCCATCACATGTAGAAGTTGCACATCCGAGTCGCATGTCTATCGCTCGTTCAAGCATACACTCGCTGCTTCTCACTAGTCCCCTCCTACTGCCGCCTGCCCAGCACCGTCGGCTCCTCTCTGTCGATCATGACAGCGGTGCCGTTCGCGACTCGAGGATTAGAGAGACCAGCGGTGTAGACCTCCTTCTCAACCGCGTAGTAGACACTGCTGTTCGACTCCGCCGCTTCCTTCTCCTTGAAGGCGGCTTCTCGACCGAAAGAGCGCCAGAGCTTCGACGTCAGCTCGCACGCACAGAGCTCGCCCGCGTGCGAATCGACGAAGTGAAGAACAAGCGCGGCATCAGCGCAGAGCGTGCGGGAGACGAACTCGTCGACGGCGGTCGACGAGTCACCCTTCGTGGGAAGGTCTCTCGTTGCGCGGAGGTAGCGAAGGACGAGGGCCTACGAGGGAGGATGGAGTGCAGAGGACTTGACTGAGAAGACAGAACATACCTTGCGGAACCAGGACGAAAAGAGCTGAATGCACCAGTAGATGACGCTCAGTACTGAGAGGAGGCCGACGAGAAAGAACCAGAACCAGAGGATCAAAACTGAAAAGAACAGAGACGTCCCTAGCTTTTCGGAGGGGTTGCTAAAAGCACTAATTTTTCGAATTTTTTTCGTGTTCCGTGTTTTTCTTCATTTTTTCCTTGGACGGGGGTTGCCCGGGCAACCTGGCAACCCCCCTGGGGACGCCCCTGTCAAGG